>PVJO010004003.1:0-115120 GCA_004026905.1 Hystrix cristata
ATCCTGAGTTGTAGTCTGGCAGGTGGAGGCAGCAAGATGACCAAAAGGAAAAGGAGATGGGGCACGTCAATCCAAGGGTGAGGGCTCAGAGCTACTCTCCAATTCACAGGAAACAGAGAACGGAAGGGACATGAAGGCTGGGAGAAGGTGGGGAGAGCAGGGCAGGCTGAGGGTCTGGGGTCTGTGAGGACAGAACAGGAGAGGGAAGGAAGGAAGCTGTGGCTAGTAAGTGGGTCTCAGGGACTGCACAGCTTATGGCGACACAAGAGCAGGGTGGGGCACAGAAGCCGGGTCTGAGACAGTGGCAGGGTGTGCAAGGAGCGAACGCCCTAAAGGCAAGGCAGGATGGTCCTGGGACTCCCCCTGCTGGGGCCTTTGAAAACACTACAAACAACCCAGGTGTCCTCCGACAGTGAGTTTAGCATACTAGGGCACTGCTGCACTGTGGGATACCACGAAGCAGTGCAGAGGGACAAACCATCGGTACAGCAGCTGCAATGAAATCGCTAGGGAATTGTGCTGGGTGGGAAAACCAGTTCCCAAAGGTTACATACTATATACTTTCAGTCACTGAACATTCTTGAAATTATAAAATTGCACAAATGGAGAACAGTTTAGTTGATGCCATGGGTTAAGAGTGTAAAGGTTAGAGGCAGGAGGGAAGTGGGGCCAGTTACAAAAGGGCAACAGGAAGGTTCTGTATCTTTAACAATTTTTTTCCTTTTGGATTTTTTTTTTGAGGGGGGTGCTGGGGATCAAACTCTGGGCCTTGTGCTTGCTAGGCAAGTTCTCTACCACTGAGCTAAATCCCTAATTCCCTCCTTTTGGGTTTTTGAGACATGGTCTCAGTAAGTAGCATAGTTTGGCCTTGAACTCACAATCCTCCTAACCTCAGGCTCCCAAGTACTGAGATTACAGGCTTTCTTCTGTATTCTGACTGTATCAATGTCAACATCCTGACTGTGCTATTGTACTACAGTTTTGTAAGATGTTACCATTAAGGGAAACAAGGTAAAAGGTACTTGTATTATTTCTCACAACTGCACCTGCACCTACAATTATCTCAAAAAAAGAAACCCTCAATAAAAACTTAACCCCGATCTACTCTGCTCCCTAATTACATGTCACTCCTTTCCACATACCTCATATATAGCCACATCAGAATTCTTTTTTCCAGAGAGGGTAAAATGCCTTTTTAAAGCCACATGCAGTGCAGCAGTCGCTCTCGTTAGGTGTTTATAAAGTTAGCACACTAGGTGAAATCTGCATATATCCAAAATGACTCTAGAGGCTGGGAATTAGGCTCAGGGGTAGAGTGCCTGCCTAGCAAGTCCAAGGCCCTGAGTTTGATCCCCAGCACCAAAAACAAAACAAAACAAAAACAAAATGACTCTAGAACAGTGGTGGCAAACCAATGGCACACGTGCCACAGCTGGTTGTTTATTATTGCTGAAAACTCTAATAAAAGACTCGCTATCACTGCCCTAGAACATCACTTATGAAGCTGTTATATTGGAGACCAACGTGTCAGCTCTCATTAAGCCCAACATAGGCATCCCTCTCCATTCTGGATTGTAATGAGTACTTTTTCAGTTGAAATGAAATGACATAGGTGGGTTGTACTTAGGAGCCATATTTTATGAAAATTTACCTTTGAACACAATCCCACTTTATGACTTGAATGCTAATGTAAGAATTGAGGACAATTTCAGAAAAGCAGGTCTATGTCTCTCATCTCTTTGAGGTATAAGTTCACTGAGTAGAAAGAAGGGTAGACTGGCTTGCCCCCAATCCTCCACATGTGTATGGCTGAATCTATATAATGTCATTCTACTACTACCATTACCGTACAGCAAGGAAATTAATTTCTTTACCTGCTTCCAACTGGACTGTGATAAGGGGGTCTCTCTTCATCTTTTTCTCTCTCTCTAGTCCTCAGAGCCTAATACACTGCATGATACAGGGCAGATGTCACTAAATCCTTACTGAATGAATAAGTCAAAGTATAGGCTCCCACATCCTGACTAAAATACGGAAATTGCTTCACTACACAGCACTACGTAGAAGAGTTCTGTTTGCATATAACTTTTCTTATGGCAAACACTCCTCCAGGCCTAGGAAAAGTACTTCAAGTAATTACAGCAGTGCCTGGGTTCATGAGCTTAATTCTTTTCACAATTCTGGTCATAAACCGAATTGGATGAGAACCGAATCAAATTTCCCCATAAGGTCAACATTGAACCTAACCATTGAATTTGATTTGGTTCTCATCCAATTTGGTTTTCGACCAGAATCACGGAAAGAATTAAGTTCATGAACTGGAGTACCACTGTACTTGCTGATTGTCTCCCACCCTGTTTTCACAGTCAAGGGCCTGGTTTGTAGCTCCCTGGCTGGGGAGCTTCCTACTGAGACCTTCCTACCAAGACCTTCCCCTTGCCTGTTTATTCAGCAGAGAAGACTTTTAACACTTATCTAAGCTCCTGATTTCATAAAACATTATTTTGAGAATAACTCACTGGGAAGAGCTAACAGTACATTTTAAGGAACAGTACTAAAAGTGTGGAGAAATTCTAGTAATGTCAGAACATTTGAGAAAATATTTAAAAGGAATGGCTCTTCATAGGTGAGACTGGTTATCTTCTAATTCTCTGTCACCTTGGTTTTACATCAGTGTTAGGTTAGCATCTTAGAATGAGTTAAGCATATGATCTTTTATGCATACATACACACATGTGTGTGCGTGCGATTTATATTTAACATGGAAAGAAAGGAACCAGTGAATTAACTCACCTTGACTGCACTGCCGCCGCCTTTGGGGCCCTGAGCCTTCTTGTCAGCACTATCACTCCCAGAGGCTGCTCCCCCTTTAGCGAAGAGACAACAAGTCATTAAATTGTACCTTGAGCTTTACAGCAAGGTCCACCACACAGCAGAAGTTGGTATGTGTCACAGCACCAAGCTTCAAAAGGGAATTGTCAGATCCCTTACTGGAGCCAGCTAAACGACCGTGACTCACACCTCTTAAAACAGGAAATTCATGTCCTACGGAAAATGGATCGATAAATGAGTGCACTAACAGATGAATTAGAGCTCCAGAAGCCTGGGCCAGACTGCTCTGGACCCAATCTCAAATCATGCCTTCTAAGGGCAAACCCCTAAACTCTTGTAAGGCTTCTAATATGTATCACAACTATGGATTCAAGCAATCACAAGTCCAGTAGGTAAAATCTCCAAGAATATATGTTAAGTATATTTGGCTAAAGAATACATTCGTTTCCGAATTCCCAGAGTCTACTACTACACTGCCGACTGGAACCTTTCTAAGAAGAGGCATTGGTGCTCACATCAATAACTGCTGGTAGTATCTTACATTTCGCTACTGTCATTTCCTGTTAACTTCTGTGTCAGAAGCAGCACACTGTTAGACGGGCTGATGCTGCTAAGAACTATAGCTAGGTTAAGTGCTCCTAAGCAAGCACTAAGTTCCAGCCATTGTGGTACAAACAGGAGGCCACGGGAATGCCTATTCTAGGGAGGAAGACAGACCAATTCTGCAGGGTGCAGCAGGCACAGAGAAGGTTAAGCACAGAGGGACATTTTAACCAGCCAGGCAAGGTTTCCTGGCCAAGGAGCTGACTAGTTATACAAGACACTCTAGGAAGGGAGAAACGGCACGAATAGAAAATTGTATGATGAAGCCAATTTGGGGGTGAAAGTGTCACCAGATGAACCTGCTGGGGAAGGGAGCTGAGGGTCAGGACAAGAAGAGCTTTGGGTCCCCAAACCTGGGTTTGTTTTTTATCATGCCAAGAACTGAACCTAGGGCCTCACATGCTTGGCAAGCATTTCATCCCTGAACTATACCCCTAGCCTGAAACATGGAATTTATCACAAAATAGGAAGCCAAGGAAAACTTTTAAGCAGGAAGACTCCATTTTACCTTAGTACAGGTTCAGCGTCTCTAATCTGAAAATACGAAATGTATTTTGGGTTTTAAATTTTGAGATTAGAGACACTCAACTGGTGAAGTCTACACAAGTATTCCAAAATTCATAAAACTCTCAAATCTGAAACACTTCTGGTCCCAAGCATTTTAGATAAGGGATACTGAATCTGTATCTCCAATGCCTAGAACAGTGCCCAACACAAAACAAGTGTTCAATAAATGTTCAGTTAAACAGAAAACCCCAAACACTGACCACTAAAACGCTAAGAAAATGTTACTGCCAAGAGTTTTAGTAAGCCAAGCTATCAGCTGGGCTTGCTGTACTTACACTTTTTTTTTCGGTATAGAGGATTGAACCTAGGGCCTCCAGCACATTAGGCAAGTGCTCTACCACTGAGCTACATTCCCAATCCTTTTTATTTTTTGGGACAAGGTCTTGCCAAGTTGCCCAGGCTGGCTTTGAATTTACAATCTCCCTGCCTCAATCTCCAGAGTAGCTGGGATTGCGGCTGTACACCACCATGCCCGACTGTATTCACTTTTGAAGGCTGATACTTTACAGTTAGCCTATCTTCTCCCCTCCTAGTCACTGTCTTCCAACTTCCACCTCATTCTCTGCGATTTGCTCAGGACTCGGGAATCTACTTTAGGTTTCTCTCCATCCTCACTCCTGCTGTCCCCTTGGGTAACCCCACTACCTAAGTTCAAGAATCTCATCCAACAACTTAATTCCAGTTCCTCAGTTTCTGGAATATCTCAGCACTGCGTTTAATACAGTACTTTATGGCTACTATGCTTCTATCTCCCCCCACTACTTCGGAGGCTTCAAAATGTGTCTTCCCAGCTCTAATAACCCCTAGAAATGGCAGCCCCGCCCACGTCGTCGCCTCTGAGAAAGGACCCATACCAGCCCATACTACCCACCAGGACGGTCCCTGCACCGTACCCCAAAGTGTTCCCACAACTCCAAAGAGCATTGGTTCTTTCTAAGTCTCACGGGAGGAGCTCCAGACGTAATGGACGGCAGCCTCGTAGGGCCACCGGCCACCTGCTACCTCCGTCTGGGACCCGGAAGGTCGCCTGTCTGGTTCTTCCCCTCTCTTCACCCACCCTCATTGTCCCAAATTGTTTCGGTAGTTCTACCTTTCCCCCCTTTTCCAGAACCACTTTTTCCTTTAGGCGGCATCTTCGGAGCTCTCCGTTGAACTGTCAACTACCTTTCCCGTAGCCGTAAAAAAGCCCCCTCAGGCCCCACGAGTACGTCCTGAACAAAGCCTGAAAGGAGCAGGGCAGCAGAGCTTTCTTACCGCGGCTCCGACGCAGGCACAGCTTGGGGCAGACCCAGTTCACTAGCTCTTGGACCAATGGGGCGGAAGATGTTTGACCAATAAGAAGCTGGAGGTCGGGTCGAGGGGCGGAGAAAAGGGAGGGGTTGGGGCGAGAAAGCCCGCCTCTGCGCTTTTTAAAATTTAGGTTTTGTTGTTGTTTTCTGAGGCAGGGCGTCGCTGCGTAGCTCAGGCTGACCGGGAACTCACTATGGGGCTCAGACTGGCCTCGAACTCACGGTGATCCTCCTGCCTCAACTCCTTGAGCGCGGAGATCACAGGGGTGCGCCACCACCACTTCTGCGCTCGTGACTTCTCTCCTGCGCCCTTGTTTTTACCAGGTTCCTCGCTCTCTCCCTCCTCCCTCGCCCTCTTCCTTCACGCGTGCGCAGTAAGAGCCCCGGGCCTCTGCAGTGCCTGGGCGCTGGTTCTAGCCGGTCCCGCGGGGCCGCCAGACAAAGGGAGCGTGGAAGAGCTGTGGTCGCGGCCCCATTGCCTTCCCGTCCTATGCACAAGCCTGCCCTCCTTGGCTGTTTTTCGTTTTTAAATTTTATATTGCAGCTGTAGCTAGTTGAGCTCAAAAGGTAGTTTTAAAAAATGTCTTGTCATCCCTCCTCTTGTTTTAGAACTTCGTCAGGGAGAAACATTGGAAGCAGTCTAAATGCTCCTCTGCAGGGTACTAGAGTGGCGCCTCGGTTCACGAGCTCAGTTCTCTCCATGATTCTGGTCGCATACCAAACTGAACGAGAGCCGAATCAAATTTCCCCCTAGGGTCAACATTGAACTTAACTATTGCGGGTCTCGTCCAATTCGGTTTGCGACCAGAATCATGGAAAAAAATCAAGTTTGTGAACTGAGGTACCATTGTACTTAAGTAGAGTTTCAGCCACACAAAAGGATATTATACTCTATTTAAGAACAATTTAAGGGGGCCGGGAATTTTGCTTAGTGGTTAGAGTGCTTGCCTAGCAAGCACAAGGCCCTGAGTTCAATCCGCAGCACCAAAAAAAAAAAAAAAAAAAAAAGTACTGTAGAATGGCGATTGTAAGGCTGTAAGGCTATATGTACAGATGGGGGAATTGCCTTAAGGAAGGTTACACATCGAGATACAGAATATAATTCCTTTTTAAAACAGTATGTATCCTGTACTGTATAATACATCCAAAGGCCAGGCAGAAAGCTGGGCATGGTGGTGCATGCCCATGATCCCAGCACTCAGAGGCTGAGACAAGAGGATTGCAAGTTTGAGTCCAGCCTGGACAACCTGATGTAGTGAGACCCTGGCTCCAAATAAAAAAATTAAAAAGGACTGGGGATGTAGCTCAGTTCGAAAGCCTTGGGTTAAGTCCCCACTACCATAAAATAAATAAAATCAGGAGTGCTGGCACATGTGTGTAATCCACACTGGGAGGCTGGGGCAGGAGGATTACAAATTCCAGCCCAGCCTGGGCAATTTAGTGACCTTTCGGGACCCTATCTCAAAATAAAATTTTAAAAAAGGCCAGGCATAGTGGCACATGCCTGTAACCCCAGCATTTGGGAGGCTGAGGCAGGAGGGTCACTGCAAGTTCAAGGCCAGCCTGGGCTACATAGTGAGTTCAAGACCAGCTTGAACTACATACCGAGACCCATACATGTCTCAAACAAACAAACCATAAATAAATAAATGGCTTGGGGATGTATCTCAGTTCGAAGGCCCCAGGTTCAATCCCCAGTACCACATATGTGATGTACAGATTCTGGAACTAGATTGCCTGGATTAAAATTCTTCACCGTCTGCCTATTGGCTCTGTGACCAGGAGGAAGTTACCTCACCTCTCTTTGGCTCAGTGTCATCATGTGTGAAATGCAGTTGATGAGAATAGTACCTACATTGCATTAAGAGAATTAACCAGGCTGGGGATTTAGCTCAGCTTGCCTCATAAAGCGCAAGGCTCTGAGTTCAATCCCGAGCACCAAAAAAAAAAAAAAAAAAAAGAATTAACCAAGATCCTGTTTGTAAAATACATGAGACCATGTCTAGCTCATAGTTAGCATTAGCTGAAGATGAAGGAGGTTTGAACTGGTGCCTCCGCATTTTTTTTCTCCCCTTACTCAAACTCTCTCTCCTCCACCAGTAATTTGTATATGACATCTGCATTTCCTTCGATCCATGAGATAGCTGTCCCAGCTTGCCACTCCCAGTCAAAATACATAGTTCTGCCATCTTGGAGTCTAGGGTTTGTCTTCCTTTGGTGCTGAGGATGGAACCCAGGGCCTCAGGCATGGCCAGCAAGCAGCTCTGCTACTGAGCCACACTCCCAGCTCCTTCTGATTTTTTCTTTTTTCTTTTTTTTTTTTTTTTACTGGTACTGGGAATTGAACCCAGTTGCATTCTACCACATTCCACCATTCTACCCAGCCCTCTTTTACTTTTTATTTTAAGACAGAGTTTAGTTTTTGAATACAATCTTGTTTGGACCTGAGGTTGCTCCATGCCTCAACCAGAGGGTCATGTATTTCTGAGGCTGAATCCACTACCGAATAAAACATAAAAGGAGCCCCTTACGTCGCACTGCTGTGACTTCTAGACACGTCCTGGGCACTTTGCGTTTTGGATTGGGAGTGATTAGCTGTGGAGAATGCATTCAGTGCTGAGGCAATCTTTGCTCCCCACATTTGAGTTTGAGGTGGATCCTGCCCCTGTACTGACTTTCCAGGTCCAGACCAGCTTTGGGGACTGAAAGTGACCGTTTGGTCTCACGTTCATGGCCAGGAGGCCCAGGAGACTCCTTTACTTCTGGTTTGTCATTGGGAAGAGCTTTTTCTGTGACCAGCAGGTAGGGCAGTCATGGAGTAGAAATGAAGAAAACTGGAGTTTAGAGCCCAGGCAACAGCTAACACGAATGGCTGATGTACTTTGAAAATACTTAGTGCCCAAAGCATCGAGAAAGCTTCATGCATCTCAGCAGATAGCAATAGCAGCAATGCTAATAAGCAAGCCTGTGTATAGAGCTAAATTTGTCCAAAGCAGAGCCTAAAGGCCAGCAGCTCCAAGGAGAAAAAGTGGGTGTAGGTCTACTAGGGGTTCAAGGTCAAAAGCATTTTCAGAGAGTCAGATAGAAAATCATGTATGATCTCAACTATGCAGTATGCATCACAGAAAGATGGGATGGGGAAATATAAAATTTTCAGTGTTCTAGAGTGTGAATTTATGTCTAACATCCATTTTCTTCTATTTATATCCTATTCGGTTGCTTGGCATTTTTTAACTATTCAAGTAAAAAGGGAATAAATATTATTTGAGAAATAAACAACAAAAAACGCAGCTTCTCTACAGGGTTAAGTCTGCACCAGTCTGTGGAGGCAGACTGTGGGGGAGTCTGCGAAGCAGAGTGACAGATTAACTGGAGAGGGCCTGGGAAGCAGCGAGGGGGAAGATCCAACCTTGAAACCATGGTAACAGCTGCTGGAGTGTGCAAGCGACTGAGAGCCAGCAATGGCTGCCAATTGTATTTTCTACTAATTATCTTCTCAGACTGAGGCTTCTACACATTACTTAAACGAGGATAATCAGATAGGGAAGCTGAAGGCCCTCTTCCCAGTACACAGGTTCACAAACCTTGGCCCAGACTCACCACCCTACTCCATCCGCCCCCAATCCAAAAGACTCTGTTGTCTTTCCTAGCTGAGATAACAGTAGAGCTTATTCTGAAAGGGAAGATTGAAGCAACAAAACACAGACCTAGCTGATCCCATTCACAGGTAGTCAATACATAGGGAGCTCTGGATCCCGGATTTAGGGGACAAGGGTAGCAAAAAGTCACTTCTGGAAATTGAAAGCTGGCAAAAAGTCAGAAAAAGGTGGATGAGATCAGCCACCTGCAAAAGTAACCACCCACCACGGCAAATGGACGCACGTCTATTGCTAATGGGACCGATGTGTTTCCCTGAGTACACTCAGTGGCTGAAGAATTTTCTAACCCACTTCATGCTGTTATAACAGGTCGGGCATGAGGTAATGAGGCTTTGAGTGACTGGTTTTTCAAAAGGAGCTTCAGAAAAGACTCCATCCATGTTTTTCAAGTATTGTGTAAGCAAAAAAAAAAAACAAAAAAAACAAAAAAAAAAACCCAGTTTCTGGACTATTCCAGATTTAGTGGGGCAGATTTTTTCAGAGAGTGTTCATTTGAGAGTGTGGAAAACAATGAACACGCAGGGCTTGTATACCATGAGCAAGGAGGTTTCCTCCACAACATCTTTTAGGTTCGTGTTGTTTTGTTCTCATTTTTCCAGGGTTTTTTTGGTGTTTTTGTTTCAGGGAATGGAACCCGGGGTCTCACATATGCTGAGCAGGTACTCGACCACTGCGCTGCACCCCTGGGCAGTTCTCCTTTAGTTTTCACAATGGCCTTATTTGCAAAGTCTCACAATTATCATTTTAGAGCTGAAGAAACAGACCTAGAGAAGTCAAGAAACGTGCCTAAATTTTCACAGATCTGTGGCAGGGTTGGGCTCTCCACTCACATCTGTCTGACGGGTACCCGCTCCAGGACACGCTACGCTGCCCAGGCCCTGCAGTTTCCTACTTAAATCCAGGAACACCCAGTTCCCTTTGTTCTACATGCATATTCACCAAGTCAGCTACCTAAGGACATGAGGCCCACGGGGGGCACTCTGTGCAACAGGCACCAGGAAGGGACATAAGGAAGCTAGCCGTCACCTGGAATGTGCCCACCTCTGCCTGCCATGCTGTGGAACAGAGGCTACGAGAAGGACCCAGCCCAGGGAGAGCAGCAGGCGGGGCACCGTAGCTGAGGCAGGAAGGAGGCGGGGAGGAAGAAGTTTTCTATATCCTCGCCTTCTGGAACTGTTCTCCACGTCCATGGGATCTGCCTCTTAAATACCTCTTCTCCTGCTCCATATCACTTTTGTTCTTATTGTTTGCTTGTTTTAAAAGACAGCTGGCCCCAAACTCCTGGGAGCAGGCCATCCTCCCTCCTCAGCTTCCTGAGTAGCTGGGGTTTACAGGTGTGTGCCACTGCTACTGTGGCCAGGCTGTCCTACCCCCATCCTTCTATGGTGAATGGCAAGCATGCTAGATTTGCTTTTTTACATAGCCACCCACCAATCCATTTTGTTTTGGTAGCAATTCAAAGCAAACTGTAGATAGCAGTGTACTCCATCCTTAAACACTTCAATAGTGGCCATGCTCACTGGGCTTCACCATTTGTTTCTGGCTCTTGTGCCCTGCCCTCCTCTCTGCTGCCACGGCTTTCTGCACGTTCTCAGGACCAGTGGAACAGCCCCTTCATTGGCCCCTCTGCTACTAGCCATACCCCCTTCTTCTGTGGCATCTGAAAGGGCACTCTCCAAAGCACAGAGCTAACACCGTCACCGCCCCCCCAGTTAGGTCCCCTCAGTGTCTCCCATTATCTGATACCACAGTGTCCCAAGAGCCTCTTCATACAGCAGTCCGATCTCTCTTTTTTAAAAATTTTATTAGTACACATTTGCTGTGTATAATGGCTAAGAGATTGCTCAAAAAACTAAAAGTAGGATTTCCATTTGACCCAGCTATTCCCCTTCTAGGTATCTCCCTGAGAGAGCTACAGACATTGCATTACACTGATCCGTGCGTACTGTGTTTGTAGCAGCACAACTCACAACGGCTAATACTGAAAGCAGCCTGATCCTTTGCTAGTCTTCCAGGCTCCAGCCATACAGACCTAGTATTTACAGGTCCTCTTCAAGACTCTATGCTGTTCTACCTGCCTGGAATGTTTTCCTGCATTTTCCATCTGGCTCTTATTTACCTTTCAAGGTCTAGTTTGGGCCTGGGGTGTGGCTCAATGGCAGAACACTT
Organism: Hystrix cristata; assembly: GCA_004026905.1. NCBI lineage: Eukaryota > Metazoa > Chordata > Mammalia > Rodentia > Hystricidae > Hystrix > Hystrix cristata. The sequence continues at coordinate 11,120 of PVJO010004003.1, forward strand.
TTCAGTTTGTGTGAGGCCCTGGGTTCCATCCCCAGGACCAGAAACGAATATTGAGCTCAGATGCTGCCTTCTCCTGGAAGACTTCCCAATTTTCTTCTCCCTTTTTCAGCCTGGTGTGGGGACTCCTCAGTGCTCCCAATGCACCCTGAGCTTATCTTTAACATTTAAGATTTTTTGTGTGTGTACTGGTGATCGAACCCAGGGAGCACTGAGCTATACCTCCAGCTTTTTCTATTTTTTCAATTTTTTTTGTTTGTTTGTTCAGGGGGTTGCTGGGGATTGAACTCAGGGCCTTGTGCTTGCTAGGCAGCCAGCTCTACCACTTGAGCTAAATCCTCAGCCCTATTTTTTCAAAGTTTAAAACAGGGTCTCACTGAGTTGCCCAGGCTAGCCTCAAACTTGTGATCCTCTTGCCTCAGCCAAGTAACTGGTGTTACAGTCTTGTGTCAACATGCCTGCCTTCCAGCTTTTCTTTTGTCACCCATCATACGAAGGTTGTTTCACTCCATTCACACAGAAGTCATGAATGAGCAAAGTGCAGCTCTGCTAGCAGCCCGGGGCTTTGAGTGCCGGCAGACCTCAGCCCCTAGAGTTATACCTCTGGGCCCTGATGTCGCCAGTCCACACCAGTTAATCCCAGATGCTGTCCACCGACCCCTCCAGTTGATTGTCTCTTTCTTTTCTTTTCTTTTATGTGCCAGGGATCGAACTCAGAGCCTTGTGCTAGCAAGGCAAGCACTCTAATCAGTGAGCTAAATCCCCAGGCCTTCTTTATTTTCTTTTCCTTTCACTTTTTTTCCTTTTCTTTTCTTTCTTTTTTTTTTTTTTGTTTTTGTTTTTTGAGACAGGGTCTCACTATGTAGGTCAGGGTGGACTTGAACTCACTGTGTAGCCCAGGCTGGCCTCGAACTCACTGTGTAGCCCAGGCTGGCCTCGAACTCACACCAATCTTCTTGCCTCAGCCTCCCAAGTGCGGGGATTACAGGCACGTACCACCACACCCAGCTCAAATTGCTAGTCTCTTTCACAGCTCGCTAAAATCGGTCACTAAATTGCCTGAGCTGGATTAAAAATTGTGATCCTCCTGCCTCAGCCTCCCAGAATGGTGGGATTACAGGCATGTGCCACCACACCAGGTTTATAGTATACATCTGCAACTTTTCACGTTGTATGTTTAAATTATATACCACTTCTTCTACAGCATAAGCACCTTACAAAGGTATGCTACCATTTCTTCCCTTTGACCTTTGTGTTATTGCTGCTATAAATTTAACTTATCTACATTACATAAACCTTACCCTTTTTTTTTTCTTTTGTGGTACTGGATATTGAAATCAGGGCCCTTGCACTGAGCTATAGCCCCAGCCCTTTCTTCATTTTGTTTTGTTTTGTTTTTTGTTTTTTTGGTGCTGGGGATCAAACTAAGGGCCTTACACTTGCTAGGCAAGCACTCTAGCCACTGAACTAAATCCCCAGCTCCCCCAGCCCTTCCTTAAAAAATATTTTTTTTTAAAACTTCAAAACAGGATCTCACTAAATCACTAAGTTGCCCAGGATGGGCTCCAACTTATGATCCTCCTGCCTCAGCTTACCAGAGTGCTGGGATTATAGGCATGCACTACCACACCTTGGTGCTTTACAATATATTATAATTATTTTTTGCTTTAAAGAGTTGCTTATCTTTTTATTTTAAACACAATATCAAAACCAGGAAGTCAAGGTTGGCATAATGTGTATATATGGTTTTATGACATTTTCTCTTACGTGTAGATTCATGGAATCAACACCAAAAATCAAGATATGAAACTATCCCATCACCACAAAAATCCCCCTCACACCACCCCTTCATAGTTAACATTCTTCTGTCTCTAAGCTCTGGAAGTATCTGTTTTCAATCTTCATAAATTTATCAATTCAAGAATGTTATAAAAAAAAGAATATTATACAAATCGGGGACTGGGGATGTAGTTCAGTGGTAGAGTGTACCAGAACAAAAGTTACATAAATGGATCACACATTACGTTACCTTTTGATATTGCCTTTCCCCCTCCATATAATTCCCTTGACATCTATCCAAGTTGTTGCATATATTAGTATTTCATTCTGTTTTATTGCTGAGTAGTAGTTCATTATATGGTTATACCACGGTATTCACTTATTAACGGACCTTTTGGATATTGGTGCCGGGGATCGAACTCAGGGCCTTGTGCTTGTGAGGCGAGCACTCCAACTGCTGAGCTAAATCCCCAGCCCCTCCAGTTTTTAGCTATTACAAATAAAAGTGCTATGAACATTCATGATTAGGTTTTTAAAAAACTTTTAAATTTTTTATTTTATTAGTACATGTTCACAGTTCATACAATCTTCATGGGGAGTGGTTACATGTACATACCACAGTTTGTTTCCCTTTTTTTTTAATCCTCTTCCACTTCCTTCCCCTCCTTCCCTCCTCCTCCAAGTCCCCAATCCCATTTTTCATTCTCGTTGATATTGTTAATTTTAGCTCATGTTGTGGCATATAATGTTTACATTAATTGAGGTTATCAGGTTCCCATACATGACATATCTTTATTCTACTTACTTCCCCTTCCCCTCCTCCTCCCCCCTCATGCTTTTTCCCTTGGACCGCTTCCCAATTGCAAGAGATCCATCTCCTTGTCCCCTTCTCTCCATCCTTTATTACTCTTTGTGTTTGTACTTTGCCTCACTCAAATGAGAGATGTCATATGGTATTTAAGCTTGGATGTCTGATTTATTTCACTCAACATTATATTTTCCAGGTGAATCCGTTTTCCTAAAATGTCTCGAATCTGTCATTCTTTATAGTAGAGTAGTATTCCATTATATATAGATACCACATTCTCTTTATCCAGTCATCTTTGATGGGTATACAGGCTGCTTCCAGGATTTAGCTATTATGAGTTGTGCTGCTAAAAACAATGGAATACATGTATCACTGTAGTATAATGACTTAAGGTCTTTGGGGAAGATACCTAGCAGGGGGATAGCTGGGTCATAATGGAATTTCTAATTTCAGTTTTTTGAGAAATCTCCATACTGATTTCCATAATGGGTGTACTAGTTTACCTTCCCACCAACAATGGAGAGTTCCTTTTTCATTATAGCCTCGTCAGCATTTGTTATTGCTTGATTTCCTAATTGCCATTCTTTCCGGAGTAAGATGGACTCTTAGCATTGTTTTAATCTGAATTTCTCTAATGGCCAGAGATGTTGAACATTTTTTCATATATTTGTTTTGTTTTGTTTGGTGCTGAGGATTGAATTCAGGGCCTTGTGCTTGCTAGGAAGTACTCTACCACTGAGCTAAATCCCCAACCCAATTTGTATTTCTTCCTCTGTGAAGTGTCTGTTCATTTCTCTTGCCCATTTCTTGACTGGGTCTTTCTTTAATTTTAGGTGGTTTAATTTTTTTGAGGGGGTGCTGGGGATCAAACTGAGGGCCTTGTGCTTGCTAGGCAAGCACTCTACCACTAAGCTAAATTCCCAACCCACCGTAGTTTAATTTTTTTGAATTCTTTGTATATTCTAGATATTAGTGTTCTGTCTGAGGAGTAGCTGGCAAATTTTTTTCCCATTCTGTAGACTGTCTCTTCACGCTACCAATTGATTCTTTTGCTGTACAGAAGTGTTTCGGTCTGATATAATCCCATTTGTTGATTCTCACTGTTATTTCTTGTGCAATGGAGGTTGTTTAGAAAGTCGTTTCCTACACTTATGTCTTCAAGTATTTTACCTATTTTATGTTCCAGTAAGTTTAATGTTTTTGTTTTAGTGTTTAGATCTTTGATCCATTTTGATTTTAATTTACTATATAGTGAGAGATAAGGGTCCAATTTCAATCTTCTGCACACAGATAACCAGTTTTCCCAGTGTCATTTGTTGAATAGGCTATCTTTCCTCCAACATAATGCTTTTGGACCCTTTGTCAATGATCAAATAGCTTAATGTGTCTGGGGAAGTTTCTGTATCCATTGATCCACGTATCATTTTGGGGGGTGGTGCTGGGGATCGAACTCAGGGCCTTGCACGTGCTAGGCAAGCACTCTTACACTGAGCTGAATCCCCAGCCCCCACATGTCTGTTTGTTCCAGTACCACACCCTTTCATCACTATTGCTTTGTAGTATAGCTTGAAGTCAGGTATTGCTATGCCTCCTGCTTTGCTCTTGTTGCCCAAAATTGCTTTTGCTATTCTGGTTGCTTCTGGTTCTGTATATGAATTTTAGGATTGTTTCTTCTAGATCTGTAAAGTATGCTGCAGGTATCTTGACTGGGACAGCTCTGAGTCCCAGGTTCATTTGGCCTCTCCCGAGAATGGCATTGGGCCAAACGCTCCCTCCAGGGGACATGGCCGACATTTGGCCTGGAGTCACTCACCACTGCTCTGTTCCACTGATATGTTTCTTCCTGAAGGCTTCTGGAGTCACCTGCCTTCACTGTGTCTCTGTAGATTCAATCTTCCTTTCTCATGCCACATGCCAGGAACCAGGGAGAAAGTGCAGGTCACCCCTTCCTTTATCTGCACTGTATTCTGTCTCTTCAATTTCTCTGTACAGCTCCAATTTTCCCTTCCTGGGTCTCAGGGATCTACCTCTCTCCTTCTTTTCTTCCCCAAGTTGTGATTTTCTAGATTCCAAATCTTGGAGAGGCTGATTTGTTGCTGCTTACTGCCCTGCTTTCTTCCCAGAAATCTTTTCCTTCTTTCTTAATAAAGAAAAGGAATTTATTTCTCACAGTTCTGGAGGTGAGGAAGTCCAACGTCAAGGTTCTGATGTCTGATGAGAACCTTGCTGAGTCAAGCACAGTAGAGGGAATCACGTGGCGAGAGAAGACAGAGAGGAAACACTTATTTTTTGAGACAGTCTTGCTAGGTTGCCCAGGCTGGGCTCGAATTTGTGATCCTCCTGCCTCAGCCTCCGGAACAGCTGGGATTATAAGCTATCATTATCTTTATTTTCTGCCATTCTGGTAGATATGTAGTGATTCTGTACTGTGTTGCTAATTTTCATTTCTTTAATGCCTAATGATGTTAAACATATTTTCATGTATTAATTGTCATCTATAGGTAATGATGAAATTCTCTTTGTATCATTTTCACATTTTCCAATTGCATTTAAAAAATATTTTATTTTGAGATCATTGTAGATTCATATGTAGTTGCTAGAAATAGTGTGTACAGGGCTTGGGATGTGCTTCAGTGGTAGTGTTTATCTAGCACACACACGGTCTTGGGTTTTAATCCCCAGTATCTCAAAACAAACAAACAAAACAAAAAAATGCCAGCTGATAGTGACAAGTGATAAATCTATTACAATAGACTTTGATATTTTAACTGCCAGTAGGCCTAAATATTAAAAAAAAAAACAACAATGTGTTCTCTTTATCCAGTTTTATCCAATGGCAGCAATTTGCAAAACAACAGCGCAGTGACAAATAAGAAATTGACATTGATGCACTCTATCCACTTTATTGAGATGACAAGTTTTACAAGCAGTCAAGAGTGTGTCTGCACATTGAATTCTATGAGGTGTTGGTATATTTCAGGCTTGTGTGCCTTCCATCGCAGTCTAGATGCACAATAGTACTATTTATAAGGGCTCCTCATGCTATACTTTTAGATCTCCCTCCCTCTTTTTCTCCCGAATTTGGGACAAGTACTAATCTGCTTTCCATGCTTACTATCATTCTTATTTTGTTGTTTTGAGACAGGTTCTCACTATACAGTTCAGGCTGGCTTTGAACTTACCATGTAGCCCAGACTGGCCTCAAACTCACGGCGATCCTCCCGCCTCAGCCTCCCTAGTGCTGAGATCACAGGTGTGCGCTACCACGCCAGGCTCCTGCTTTCCATTATTATAAATTTGTTATTCCAAGAATGTTATGAAATCACACAGTACATAGTACTTTGAGATTGACTCTTTTCACTCAGCATAATTCTCCAGAGATTCATTCATTTTACATATCAGTAGTTCATTCCTTTTGGTTGCTGAGTAGTATTCCAAGCTACAGCTGTAACATAGTTTGTTAACCACTCACTTGAAAGCATTTGGGTTGTTTCCAGTTTGGGGTTGCTATAAATAAAAATGTACAAATTTTGGGGGGGTACTGAGGCTTTGGTATTTTAACTGCCAGCAGGTCTAAATATATTTAAAAAAAAGTGGCAAGTGCTCTACCACTGAACTATATTCCCAGCCCTTTTTATTTTATTTTTTTTGTTTTTTTCTTTCTATTTTTTATTTATTTTGAGACAGGGTTTCATTAAGTTCCAAAGTCTGGCCTCAAATTTGCAATCCTCCTACTTCAGCCTCCTGAGTAGCTAGGATTACGGGCATGAGCCATGACTTAGGCCTTGCTCTTCTCTTTATCATTTCCTTCTGTTTTGTTCTTTTTTTTCTAGGTTACTTACTTATTTATTTATTTATCTGTCATTACTGGGGATTGAACACAGGGCCTTCAAACTAAGCTACACCCCCAGCTCTTTTTTATTTTTTGAGACAGGGTCTGGCCAAATTGCTGTATTGCCCAGTCTGTGATCAAACTTGTGATCCTCCTGTCTCAGCTTCCCAGAGTGCTGGGATTATAGGTGTACCCCGCCACGTCTGGCTTTAAAGTTCTTGAGATGAGAATTTAGGTTATAGATTTGAGACCTTTCATTTTTTCTAATATGAACTTGTAATGCTATAAATTTCCCTCTCACTACTGCATTGGCTATGACTCACAAATTTTGATTTTGTATTTTCTTTTTCAAATAGTTCAGTATTTGCTTTTTATTTTCTTGGAGACTTCCTGTCTGACCTATGGATTAGCATGTCCGAAACCCTGAGTGATGGTGCATACTTTATAATCCCAGGATTCTGGGAGGCTGAGGCAAGAGATCACAAGTTTGAACCCAGCCTGGGCAACTTACAATTTAGTGAGACCCTGTCTCAAAATAAAAAATTTGGAAAAGGGCTGAGGATGTAGACCAGTATGAAAGCCCTGGGATCAATCCCCAGTACCCTCCTCCCCAAGCATCTGAGCATTTGGCAATTCTCTCTGTCTCTCTGCCTCTCTGTCCCTGTCTATCTGTCTGTCTGTCTTCTCTTTTTCTGCCTCACTGCCCTTCCTCAGTACTGAGAATCAAACCCAGGGACTCACACATGCTGGGTAAGTGCTCTACTACTAAACTACACACCCAGCCCCTTTTAAACAAAGTTTTATTTTGAAACAGAGTCTCCCTAAATTTGCCCATGCAGGCCTTGAACTTTCAATTCTGCTGCAGCCTTCAGAGTAGCTGGGATTACACACCCAGCTTCCTATTATCTTTCTATTATTTCTTTCCAATTTGATTCTGCTGTGGTCAGAAAAGACCCACTGTATGAGTTCAGTTCTTTAAAAAAAATTTTTTTGTGTGTGACCTAGCGTATGGTTTCTCTTGGCAAACGTTCCATGTGAAACACACAGGTATTCTGTTGTTGTCAGGCAGAACACTCTAGAAATGTTGGTCAGGTCCTATTGGTTGATCCTGTCAAAAAAAAAATTTTTTTTTTGTGCTGGGGATCGAACTCAGGGCCTTGTGCTTGCGAGGAAGACACTCTGACCACTGAGCTAAATCCCCAGCCCCATTTTTTTTTTTTTTTTTGGTGCTGGGGATCGAACTCAGGGCCTCAGTGCTTGCAAGACAAGCACTCTAACCACTGAGCTAAATCCCCAGCCCCTGTCAAAATTTAGATGACTAGAAATCCGTAAATATTCTTAATCTCCTTTGGGAATAGGATTACCCTTAAAATATTTCAAGATAGCAATTTTTTGGCAACATTAGAAATGTCACTTTCTTTGATCCCTGGCACCAAAAAAAAAAAAAAAAAAAAAAAAAAGAAAAAAAGAAATATCACTCTTAAAAAAAAAAAGAAATGCCACTCTTTTTTTGTTTGTTCTATTTTTTGAGACAGGGTATTGCTAGGCAGCTCAGGCTGACCTTGAACTCGGGGGACTCTTCCTGTCTCAGCCTCCCTAGTGCTGGGATTACAGGTATGTTACTCTTTTAAAACCTGGAAAAGGGAGTTGGGGATATAGCTCAAGTGTTAGAGCACTCGCCTAGCAAGTACAAGGCCCTTAGTTTGATCACCAGCACCCCCCTAAAAACAAATCCCCTCAGAAAGCGCTTTCTTTGGGACTGGGGATTTAGCTCAGTGATAGAGCACTTGCCTAGCAAGCACAGGCCCTGAGTTCCATCCCCAGCAACAACAACAAAAACAAACAAACAAACAAAAAACAAAAAACTTTCTTCAAAAAAGAATATGAAGTTTCCTTGGTCTAACGGGTCATTTTGATGTCTCAACTTTTTGCCCTTTCTAATACAATAGTAACTGAGTATGCTGGGCCTGCTGTAAGAAGTTGAGACCCAGGTAGTAATCAACATTGCCTGACTTAAAATAATACAAAAAGGAATGTGTGATGTGTCTCTGTATGTAAATTTGTACTGAGGATGGTGAGGGTAGCACTGGAGGCCAGCTTGTGGGCCCCTGTTTATCACCTGTGTTTGTACCAGTTCCAGGGCAGTGAGGTTTCTGGGCCTCATCCATGAAAGGGAGCTAATGCTAGTGTCTTCCTCATAGGGTTGCTGAGAGGACGAAATAAATGAGTTTGAATAGAGCACCTAGAGCAACACTTGACACATGGCACACTGTCAACAAACATAAACAGTGATTATCTTGGTATCAGCCCGCAGTTTTTCTTTTTTGGCAGGATGTAGAGGAACATAATAAAGGGTTTGGGAGCCTGTGGCAGGAGTTCTGGTGGCCGACAGTGTAAGGGGCCTCACTCTGAAAACATGTGAAGATCTCTCAGAGGCATTCCAGAAAACGAGGAGACGCAATAAGCACACATGTGTACACTCACGCACGTACACACACACACACACAAATCAGTGAAAATCACGGGCTGTTTTCCTACCAATCACGGGCTGAGGACCACCTACCTCCCCATCAATCTTTAAGGGTCCTGGTCCTGCCTAGGGACCTGGCTTTCCAACTCCCAAACAAGAAGTAGCCCATAAATCAGTTCTTGGGGAAATCCCCAACGCAGGTGCAGGCGTAAGACACCTCGAGGTGTCCGAAAGTAACCTTTGGCCAAGGACCAACTCATTATCTACTCATCCATATGGGTTATATCTCATGGGCACATTTATAACAGAGTGAATTGTGGGAAGGGACATGCGCAGTTCACACAGAGAACGTGATTCCGCATGAGCTCTCACGCACCCAGGACAGCCCTCTGGAGGGGAATTGGATTCTTGACCAGAAATGAAAGATTCCTTTCCCTCATCTTTGGGGCTGCCGTGAGCCTTTTCACTGGCCCACTCTCAAGCTGCAGAGTGAACCTCTTTTCTGCCTTCAGTAAATGTACACCTTCACTGCCTCTTCTGTGTGTCTTGTCCAATTCTTCGGGACACCAAGAACTGGAAAGAAGGCCCACAAGACCCTCCATTCGGTAGCAGCCACAAAGACAGTCTATTCAGAGAAATCATCTTCGCGATGGAGACCCTACTGAAACCTTTTACGCCAGGTATTCGCAGGTGGAGATTATTTACCCTGAGTACCTGAATGGGACAGCTGCAGGGGCAGGGCTAGGCCCACAGCCAGAAGCCTGTAGAACTGACCTGAAGTACCAAAGTGTGAGCAAGTAAGAGTCTTATCCAGGGACGGCCTGAATAAGAGGGACCTGAGAGGAAGTGGAATTCACAGCAAGTTTACACACTTCTCTCTCTTGACTGTGAACACTTTGCGAGCAGGACTCATGCATTGACTGTCTCTCTAGCTTCTGTAGGCTGGAGGTGACTCAGCAAATATTTGTCGATGAAATTGAATGGAATTAAACAGGCCAGGAATGATGTCAAGGATTTCCAGACAGGCATGGCAGAAGAGGCAGGGTGGATTCCCACAGGAAGCTGCGAACAGCATCCCTGAGCGCAGCTGAGACAGATGGATGCACGGATTGGCAAACCTCCGTTAGAAAAAGACGACAAAACATTGCCAGCCATTTGGAAAATCTATGTGCAATCATATCTCACTGTTAACAACTGTTATTTTTGTTTTTTCTCTTGGAAGGGCTGCCCATATGTGTATTACTTTCCATTCATTAATTTATTCAACAAATGTTTATTCAGCACATGTGCCAGGCATGTTCTGCACATGGTTGAACACGGGTTGTTGTCAAAATTTGCATGCTATTTTGTAGGCTGCCTTTTCACTTACTGTAGGATAAACCAGTGTGCCTCACAGTGTGTTCGGCTGAGCACAAGCTGCCCCACGACAAGGAGGTTCCGTGATCGAGAGAGCTTGGGACACTGTGGTTTAGAGCCTTTCTCGTGGCTGGCAGTCCCCTTTCTGGGTGGTCTTTCTCTGTCTGATGTCTGAACTGTGGCTCTCCAGGGCTCATTCTGGGCTCTCTTCTCCTTTCTGTTTACACTGAATCCCCAGGTGAACTCATCCAGCCCCAGGCCTTTTAAACCATCATGGAAACTGTGGGATCCTCTCTGACAGGTAAGCACATCACTGCATCTAGTTTGACGGAACCACCCCAAAAGTCTGCATCTAGTTTAACAGAACCGCCTGTAAAGTCCAAACAGGGCAACTTATGGAGAGCTTGACTCAAAATTAAAAAAAATCAAAAGGGCTGGGGAAGGCTCTGGGTTGAATTCCCAGCATATACATATATAGAAACTGAGGCTCAAGGAGGCAAATGAATGCACCAAAGATCACACAACCAGTGAGGAGCAGAACCAAGGTTTGAGTGCGTAGTTGCGTGAATATGAAGCCTGGCATTTTTCACTCCATTACACTGTGATATGAAAAAACAGTACTTCTGCTAGCATTTCCTGGTTTTTTCTGCCTCAAAGCATAGGGCATTATTAACATGTTTTGAAAGTAGCCGATCAAAAAGGTTTCTTTACTGATCTCAGAGCCTTTATTATATATTCGTTCATGATGCACATACTGGGCAGGTTGATACTTAAGGTGTGAGAGACACAGCAATGAGCCAGACGCAAGATCTCTGCCCTCATGAAGCTTCTACTCCAGTTAGAAGAGACAGAAACAAGGTCCTGTGCAGGGAAACACCGCAAGTTACTTCAGGTGCAAGCGACGGCTGTGCAGGGAGTTAACAGGGCGATGTGCTAGATGGGAGCAGGAAGGGAGACTCTTCTTGAGCAGACTCTGGAGGTGACTTTAGGGTTGAGACCTAAAGAAGCCAGAAGGGAAGGCGAGTGCTCTAGGCAGAGAGGCAGAAAGTGTAAAGACCTCAAAGAGGAAGAGAGTTTGTTGCCCAGCACGGAGTGCGAGTGCGGCACAGCTGCCAGGGGCCACGCACATCCATCCGCTCAGGTCTGTTTGCTCGCTGCTGACCAAACAAAGTAGGCCATTTGTTCTTGGTGAAAAAGAAAAAGGCCTTATTCACAGCTGGTCCCAAGGAGATGGAGGGGCCTCATATGCCTCAAATCACCATTTCACTGCATTCAGGTGTACAAGAGTCTTTTACAGTAAGAAAGAGCAGGGAGAGGGAATACAATGAGACAGCAGACAACGCCAGGCCTGCTTCACCCTTCTACCCCTTTCCTCACTCTGTGCAAGGAAAACTGGCCCTTGACCTCCTGGTGCCAGCATCTGCACATTCTGTCCGCTCTCCTGGGCTGAAGAGAGAAAAGGGTGGTACTTGTGCGCTAGACCTGGGGGAGTTAGGAAAAGCTGCTTCTCTGAAGGAAAAAAATCTAATCTTTGAAGTTCCATGTTGCCACGCTGGTTGCCCGAGTACTTATGACTTTGTCACCAGTGGAAATCATATAGATTTCATAATTATTGCAGATACTATGTAGATATTCGACACTATACAATCACAGTGGGTGGGGGGGTGGGGGGGTTCAATGGTAGAGCATATGTTTAGCAAGTATAAGGCCCTCAGTTTGAGTCCAGTACAGCAAGAAATTTAAAAAGCAGTGCTTTTTAGATCTACCCCTAGATATTACCTAATAAAGAGGCATCCATACATTACAATCTTTAAAAAATTTGCAGTAGTGGGGCTTAAACCCAGGAATACTCTACCATTGAGCTAGGTCTCTGGCCCAATTTATTACTATCATTGTTGTTATTGTTATTTTGTTGTACCGGCAATTGAACTCAGGGCCTTTACACTGAGCTCTATGTCCCCAGCTCTTTAAAAAAATATATATATATATATTTTAAAATTTTGGACAGGATCTTGCTAAATTGCTGAGTTGAGTGGGCGGGGCCCAGACTTGTGATCCTCCAGCCTCAGCCTTCTGAGTAGCTGGGATTGCAGGCATGTGTCACCATGCCTGGTGGATTTTATTTTTTAAAACTATTCTGAGGCTGAGTGTGGTGGCGTGCTCTTGTAGTCCCAACTATGTGAGAGACTAAGGTAGGAGGATCACTTGACCCCGGAAGTTTGAAACTAGCCTGGGCAACACAGCAAGATCCCCCGTCTCAAAACAAACAAACAAACAAACAAAAAAAACTAAAATGCTACTCTGGCTGCTGTGTGAGGAAAAGATTGGAGTGAAGCAAGAAGGAAGGCCGGAAGGGCAGAAAGGACAGGGGTATGGACCACAGTGGCAACCATGGAGGGGGAAGAAGTGGGAGACCTTTGGTTACATTTCGCCTATTGGATTGGGTGATGATTTGGAAGCGGGCAGTGAGCTGAAGGGAAGAATCCAGAATGACTCCTAGATTGGGTGCTTCAGCGACTGCATGGGGTGGTGCCACATGCTGGGATGGTGAAGATTTGAGAAAGAGCAACTTTGAAAGGGACAGAAGAATGAATGGTTATGCTTTATGGAGATGAAATCTGAGGGGCCCACTAGACATTCAAGCACTGATGCCAAGTGGACCACTGGATACGCAGATTGGCAGCTCAGGGCAGTGGGCAGGGCTGAAAAGAGATGCGGGAGTCGCTTCTAGATTCAGTCATACAGCCTTTTTTTCCCTCTGTATTGTGTTCCTAGAATAGATTCCGAGAAGTAGGATGGTACGAGCGTTGAAAATTCTCTGGTGCATTTGGCAGATTTTATTTTCAAGGGGTGGTATTTATTCAGAGTGTTAGCAGCCAGTAACCATGAATCAATTTGGTACTCTTTCCAGCCTTACATATTGTAATTTCTTCCTCCTCCCCTTATTTTTTGCTGCTATAATTGGCCAAAAAAAAAAAGAAAAAAATGGCCATTCAGTTTTTTAAATGGAGTATGTCTTTGCTCATTAGGGAGAGTAGGTATTTTTCCCATATTTTTGCCTCTTGATAGTATTTCTTCTTGTCTGCTTGTGTTTTTGCTCATTTTTTCATCGTGCCAGAGTATTCTTGTCATGGCTTCAAGGACACAAGCCAGTGACTCTCAACCTGCTCTGAAGTGTCCCTACAGAGCAGGGATGAATAAGGGATGGCAGCATTGTTCCCTCTTTTTGGAAATTTGGAAGTTCCACTGACTTCCTCGAGCCCCGCTCTCTTGGTTTGCTGCCTGCTTCTGGCTGCTTCTTCCCTGTATCTCCCTAAGGAAATTCTTTTTCCTTTGCTTGTACTTTCCCCTGAAATTCGCCGCAGTTCAGATTTTTTTGGTGGTACTGGGGATGGAACCCAGGGTCTAGTGCATGCTAGGCAAGTGCTTTAACACTGAGCTACATCCCCAGCCCATATCCTGGGTTTTTAAAAAACGTCGAAATGTGGGCTGGGGATGGGACTCAGCTGCAGAGCTCTTACTCAGCATGTGCAGCATCCTAGGTTTGGGGCCAAGCACTGAAAAAAAGCCTAAATGTAAAATATAACACAAAGAAAACTGCTTGAAGCCAATATCCAGTTTGTTTGTACACCGGTAAAATGTGTTACAAGTGAACAACAGCATGTTCGCCACACAGGTCAGAAAACAGAGCTTTGCCAGCGTCCGGGGTATCTCGCACTTGAACATTTTTGTCATTTTAAAATTTCTCTCTCTGTGTCCCTCTCGCACTCTCTCCCTCCTTCTTTCTTTTTTGTGGCACTGGAGTTTGAACCCAGGCCTCTTGCATGTTAGGAAAGCCCTCTAACACTGAGGTACACCCTGAGATTGTAAAATGTATTTATTTTTTCACATTTAAACTTTGAGTTTTTAAAAATTTTGTTTCACCTGGCTAGACAAGGCTTCTACATTCTAGAACCTTTTAACAGCCACTAAGCATGTGAAAGGCTACTTATTTACATTTATAAAGGCAAAGAGAAAAGGTCATGATTGTCTATAGGGAACATGAGCCTCCAAATAAATTATCTTACAAAAATATGAAACTTGCTTTCCTACTTTTCTACTACTGGTAAAAATGAAAAAAAAATATTCACATTCAAAAATCTGTAGGCTGGTATAGCAAGTTAGGACCACTATTTTTATATATTAATATCTCCTTTAAACACACATTTAAGTTTAAAAAAAAAGTCAAGTTTTACCCTATATTTCTTTGGTCCACTAAAAGACCATTTATCAGACTGACATTAAATGGGACTGTAGCTCATACCCACAAGTAGTAACACACATGCCACTGAGCCCACATGTGACACGCGCATGTCACACACACTGGCAATAGCTAACACTACTTCTTAATGTAAGGGTCGCATGCTGAAATGCTCTTAGGGAATGAAGTGGTTGGGTCTGACGCACCAGGGAGTGGTGGGCTAAGTTGGAGAGATCCTGCCCCATCTACATTTTATGTATGTATGTATGTATTTTTTTAAAGACAGGTAGTCCAGGCTGGCCTTGAACTTGCTGTGTAGCCTAGGCTGGCCTCAAACACTCGATCCTCCTGCCTCAGCCTCCCAGATCTCTGGGGTTACATGAGTGTGCCACCCTATCCCTCTTGCCTCTCTCTACCTAAAGTTTTAAAACGTGGAGAACATTGTATTCCAGACAATGTATGTTCAGTTCAGCATGCAGGCCTCCACTTTCGGCCTTTGCTTGAATGGCATATTCTCTTTGTTAATTACTAAAACAAGACTTGCCTTTCACACATATTTGCTAAGTTTGGTCAGTGTGGGACAATTCCTAAAAACATCATCATCTCATGGTACGGTGGCAGAAGGTGGTCCTGAGCTTTCTGGCACAAACTGCAGATCCTGCTGCCACAATGCCCACCACAGGGCTTGGGGGCAGCCAGCTTCCTTCTCTGACCTTTAGCTTCCATTTTAACACATGCTATGGTCTGTGTGTAGCCAGCTCCCTCTCCCTTTGCTCTGTAGGGTGTTTCCAGTTCTGCCACATCTCTTTGGAAAAGGAGCCTGGTGGCATCAGGGGACACAAGCTAATACTGAGGCCTGGTGAGACAGGAATGTGGGCTGCAAGGCGCTGGGCCAGTTGGGAACAGGGAACAAAGCTCCTGTTAGAAGGAAGCTGACCCCCGCAAAATAGCTGTCACATGTGCAGGATGGGACCATACCTGTTTTGATTAATACAAGTGACCTGAGCCTTTATCTGGTCTTGGTGCTTTTGCACCTGGCCAGACTCCCTCTGATCTGCTCTTCTGAGTAGTTTCATTGAGCCAGAGACCAAAGAAGGAAGACCGTTGGGAAGGCCACCTCCTTCCCTGCAGGAGTGTGGTGATGGCTGCCCATTTCCCCAGAGCCTTGCACCTCGTCCGCTCCATAGAAGCTGGACTTGAATACTAGAAATGAAGGCTTGACAATGAATTATCTGCCCAGATCTCAGGTCCATGGTTGGCCAGGCTAGGTTTCTGCAAGACGTTGTGTGCCATGTGTTTGTTTGGGGTTCTCAGGGGTTTGTGACCATCAAATCCAATGTGTGTGGGCCTCACGTGAAACTAAGGGAAGACGTGAATAAACTCTCTAGCTTCACTTCCTTTTATTTTTATTTAATTTTTTTCAGTACTGTGGATTGAACCCAAGGCCATTGCATTGAGCTACAACTCTATCCCTTTTTTATATTGAGACAGGATCTCACTAAGTCACTAAGTTGTCTAGGCTGGCCTTGAACTTGCGTTCCTCCTCCTTTAGACTCCCAGAGTGCTGGGATTATAGGGATGCACCACCACACCTGTTCACTTGCTTTTAGTTGACTTTAAAAATCAGTAATTTTGGATGTCACATAACTGAGCAACTATGTTATTAGTCTCCCCCACCATCTTTTTTTTTTCCTCTCGTGGTTCTGGGGACTGAATCCAGGGCCTTTGCACTGAGCTACATCCCTAGCCTTTTTTAAAATTTTGAGACAGGATCTTGCTAAGCTGCTAAATTTCTCAGGCTGGGCTTGAATTTGCAACCCGCTAGCCTCACCCTCCCAGAGTGCTGGAATTATGGGCATGCACCACCAGCCTGGCTTTCTCCCACCACTTTGCTGTACATAACACGTCTGACATGTGGGTCATGATAATGATTGCATAGTTTACTCCTCAGGGACTTGAAGCCTGTTTTTGTTGAAGCCACCAATTCTTCACTTGTGCATAGGTGTCTAATGGGTGATCCTTTGACATCAGAGGGTGTCCTTACCTCCTTGTGCTTGGATGCTTCGTGAATAAAGTCCTTCTCTTTTGCAAAACTTGACATTTCAGTGAATGGCATATTGGGCGATGGACAAAATGGACTTGGTTTGGTAACACATGTGGTTGCTAAAACATGCTCATGATCTGGGCTTTAGTGTCTGAATAAAGATATCATTGTTACAATGAAAACCAGAGTGTGAAACATAAGATGATTTTAACAGAAAAAAGTTTATTTTAAGAAGACACAAACAGCTCTAGCTATATAAAGAGTATAGTTCAATTGCTGGTAGCAAGCCAGTAAGAAATGCTTAAAAAAAAAAAAAAGAAAAGAAAAACAAGAGACAAGAAAACCCTTTGTAATATCACTCCACAGAGGGCTTTCTTCCATTTTGTGTTGGGACTCCCACATAGACTAGGATTGTGATCTCGCCTTGTTTCTGCTTCTTCTTGAATTTTAATCCAAGGATACAATCTCATCATGGGGTGGGGGTGGGTGGAGCGGCCTTATCTCTGCCTTCCAGTTTGGGACACTGGTCTGTAAACTCCTGTCTCCATTGTGTGTCTTAAGTGCATTGTTGGTACTCAGTAAGCACCGAAGGTAAGTGCTAACTTAGCAGACACCACCTCCCGCCTGCACAGGACTGGCCAGAGCTCAGTCCTTGCCTTGCGTTTGGCAAGGGGAGTACTTTCACTGCTTTGGGATCCAAGGTACACCCTGGTTTCCCTTCCTACTTTGGAAATCCTAAACAGAAGGCAGAAAGGAACTGTTTCATGAGTGCTTTGTAATAGGGAAATCCTGGGCATTACTCACATATCTGATTTTTAAACATTTAGATTTCAATAAGTGGGTAGATCCCTGGGCTCAAATGATAAAAATCAAACTGAAGGTTTTAAGAAGCAAGTGCGCTGAGCTAAGAAAAGCTGCAGCCTGAGAGAGGCGTCTGAGCAGCTCAGTCCACATGGAATTAAAGTCCTGGTCACTGTATGCTGCCCTGTCCAGAAGTGCCACTGAGGAGTTTCTTCAAATGTCTCCCTGGGGAAGAGCCAGCACAAGGCAATTGAAAGAAGGCCTCCAAAGACAAGAAAAGGGACACGCCCCAGGAGCCCCACCATCCCCTTCTGCTTGACCAGTCCCACCAGACCTGGCCCTGGACCAGAGGGCCAATAAGACTGTTGGGTGGTGCGAGTGTGTGTGTGTATATCTGTGCACGTGATACATCAGTGAAGGTGGCCTTCATATTCTAGGTGGAGAAGCCACACTCATACATGTAGGCACACACCTCCTTGTCCACTTGTGTCCCTCAATACTTACACAAGTGAATGTGAAAATGTGAATCTGAGCTTCAGACCCTCAAATAACATGAGGGGTTTAGATGGGAGCAGGATGGAGAGAGATGTGAGGAAGCTTTAGCGAATCATTTTAAAGGCTCAGAAAACAGAAGGACGTGGTGTGTTGAGTACCTACCAGGGCTTCCAAAGGAGCTCACCCCAAGGGGCTGGGGCCCAGGAGGCAGGGAAAAACTGTGGCTACAAGGCTACACCTCACTGGTTTCCTTGCTGGGGCTGAGTGCTCTGACTGGTGCTAGGTCCAAGACATTAGAAAGTAGACAGATGGGCACGGGGACTAAAGCCAGCTTCAGGGACCAGGAAAGCTGATGATCTCTCCAGGAAATCACAGACTGGAGTCTTTATGTCCTGGGCTACCAGACTTTCCAATGGCAGGCTTAAACTTGTGATGGCACTGTGGGGCAGGACAGGGTGGGGGAGCAGTGACTGGACAAAAGAAAGAGTAAAACTCAGAAATCCCTTCTTTCCTACCAGCTAGCTCACCCCACACCTGGGGGAGCAGAGGCACACTGAATAATGAGGACAGGTCTCAGGCAAAGAATGCGCGTTTCTACACTGAGGTAGTCAGTAATATGCGGGAAGGGAGGCCCCACGGGGACACTTTATGGTGTCCCTCCACCTGGCCCTGCGTGCTCAGACTACAGTGACAGTGCCAGAGACAGGATGGTGCTGAGCCGCATCATCTGGTACCCAACCCGCTCATCACACGGGCCGGGTCATAGAAATGCCTGTCCCAGAAGACAGTCTGGATCAGGGGTCAGCAAATCAGCCAGAGCCATGAGCTGACAGTGGTTTTTACATTTTCCAAGGGTCATAAAATAAATGAAACACAAATGGCAATAGCCAAGAAGAAGAATATGGTACAGAGAACTTATGTGGCCCACAAAACCTAAAACAGTTACCGTCTGGCCCTTTGCACAGTCTGTCAATTCCTGATCTAGATCATGGGGGGAAGCCCACCAATCTCTGGCAAGAAGCCTCTGAGCATACCTGAAAAGGGAAACCAGAAGAGGTCCAGGAAAAACAGGGCAGCAGTGAAAATAACGGGAAAAGCCACTCAATATGACCAGCAGAGTCCTCAACGTGCCCAGTCTGAAGGTCCACAAAATAGCAAGGGATGCATGAATTACGGAAAGAGGCCCAAGAATAGCTAGAGAGAGCCACGCTAAGGAACATTAGGCAGAGAGTGTTCTGGAAAAAAGACAGCATACAGAGCTCAGTACTGACTAGGGAACTAACTCTGTCCTTGTTTGATAAGATGGAGTTTGAGCCCAGGGATTGACAAAATAGCAAGCTAGGTGAAGTTTCTAGAACACAACCGAGCATCTCATGAGCATCTAACAGTCTGAAAGTTTCTCAAAAAGATTGAGAAGGGAAAATTAAAGTAGATTCTATGAAAGCTAAGATTGGTTTGCCCTACTTTAAATAAACACTGAATACAAAATATACCACTGAAAATTAAGTAGACACTAAGGGACGATGACAAGAGAAGTCTTAGCTTTTCAAAGAAGTCCCTAGAAGGTTCTCTTACATAGGAAGCTTCTCCTACTAAAAAATGAAATTTGATCTATAAAAACTCCTTTTTCACACAACTTTTAGGGAAACATTCCTTGCACAAAGTAGGGCACAGATACTGAATGTGGAGGGAAATGCAAGTTTCTAAACTGAAAATCAGATTTATCTTTGGATTCATGAACTAAAGAACTCTTGAGCATTTTTCCTTTATAAAAAGAATATATATATATATATACACATATATATATATATATATATATATTTTAACCTGGGAAATTCTTAAGTCATAAAAGTAGAAGCCAGCTGTGGATCTTCTACAAATGTAGTGCTTTAAGTGGCAAAACACTCAGCCCAGAGGCAGGTGACCTAGAATTGAGGCTAGATCCTGCCTCCGACTCACTGCATGACCTCAGGTAAACTATACGACCTTTCCTGGCCTTGGTTTCTTCATCTACAAAATAATAGAGGGTGGTCCCTTTCAGCTCTAACATTCTGTGACTATAGATAAATATAGAAATCAGATAAATACAACAATCTAGAAATAAGAAATATTCCCCAAAGTAAGCTTTAGAGTCAGTAGAAAAAAGTAGCAATGAAATATAATAAAAAGAATAAAATTGTAACTACTAGCCGGAGTAAATATATCTCATTTAAAAATTACTGAAAAGGTTTGTAATTTACAATTGTTCGGGAGACATCAGAACATACATATTGGTATTTCTTCATCATACACACAAAGGAAGGAATGGGGTTAAGGTGGCTGGTACAATGAACACAAGGCTGCATTTGCATGCATAACATTTTATAAAATTGGACATTAAGAAAAGCTCGAGACCACATACAGAATAAAGTGTCTATAAAGCTTGGCATTACAAAGAAGCTGAGAAGGGTTAACTGGTTGTTCTGGTTCAGATTTTGTTGTGGGGTTTGTTGCTGTCAAATTCCCCTCTTTGGGCAAAACCTTAACATCAATTCTACTTCCGCCACAGCCCTCCTGGGGAACAGCCACTATGCTGAGCCGCTATGACGAGGGTGAGTATTTACCAAACAAGCCTAATACTTTTCCCCTTTTAATATTTGTGAGTTACAAACATTTTAAGAACCCAAGGTGGGCCAAATGTGCTAGTTAAGTCAAACTAAAGGGTTTGCAGATTGAATTGATTGCAGAGTTGATTCAATCTAATAATTTTTCAACATCAAACAAATGTGTGCCTGACCAAGATGAAGATTATGCAGTACATCTCCTGGCCAGGGATTGATAAGACAAAACAATGGGAAAGGGTGGGATCAGATGGAGTCGGAGCTATAGTGATTCAGGGGCTCGAAGAAGTAGTATCACTGGAAAAAACACACACACACACACACACTCAGGCACACACACATTCATGCACATTTGCATGCACGCACACAGACACATACCAGGATTGCTGCTGTCGCTGGTCCTGGGACCACACTTTGAGAACCACTGGCCTAGATTTTTGCGCTTTACTGAACAAAAGCTATTACCTATTTCATATAACCCATTACTCGTGCAAATTTCTTTTTGCTAAACTTATAAAAAGTGCCCTAAAAGATATGTCTGTAACCATTTTCTACGGTAGTCTTCTATAAATCTATTTCAAAGTATTCTAAAACATTGCTTATGTCCTGTCGTTGTTTAAATCATTATACTGTTTGCTGCCCCTTGACAAAGGCACTTCTTTGTACCTCCTTCCCACTCTCTCATCCTTTTAAACCCCTAACATCTTTGTCACTTATAGCTGAAATACACGCAAAGGCTTTGAAGGAATTGGATGCCGTGGTATAGGTCTCACCCTCACAATGAGCTGAAGCGATTGCACATAACAGAGATCAGTGGTTGGGCGGGGGAGCAGAGGCCTAGGCTTAGTAAAGTCGAACCTCCAATAAGTTAAATAATCACCACCAATACTGGATGACCAATGTTGACTGGACGTGGATTGGATGTTCTACCTTTCACAAACAGGACACATTTTCACAAACTCCTCAAATCTTTGTGTTCTTTTACTGAAATGGTGAGTAGTATTAATTCTATTTATGTAAACATGTTAATGTACACTATGAACGATCTAGGCCTTCCCAGTGGCTTTTACTAGCCATTCCTGAGTCCCTTGTTAGTAACCATCTTGAATAGCTCTGGGTATTCGGACAATTTAACTGGCCATCAGCTACTAACCACACTGATGAAGGTCTTTTCTATGCTCTGGAGTTAGCTGTCAGGGAATCTGGCCTGTCCATGGTGAAGAATACACTTCTACAACTAGGAGATGTCTAATATTCTGCAAGTAGAACGTCATTCCTTTGGCATAAGGCTTTTCCCCTGTTAAAATGCAGGTGACCCTCAAAAGAGGTAGCATGAAGCCTTATAATCTCAAAAGTAAATGAATGTATCCCTTTCCTGAGAGCATGTGTTTCTTAGGGAGGAAGAGAACAAAGTAGGAGGCACTGAGGAGAGTTGACACTAGGATGCAAGGACTGGGAAAAAGTGAGCAGAACAAAGGAGAAAGGAGGCTCATGGGGGCAGACCTCCAACTCATTCACTATTTGCTGGAGAGCTGTCCCTGGGGGTGTCTACTGAAGTGGGTGCTAACTTGCCACATGGAGCAGGTAACTGAGAAATCAAAGACGTTTTTCTCGAATCCTGAAGGTTACTGGCAATGAGTGGAAAGATAGATAGCAATTAAATATCTGTGGTCAAAACAGACAGTCACTCCCCTCTCCAATCGGAAGAGTGATACTTGGCAGAAGAAAAACTGATGTTAGCTACAGAGTGCAAGTCACAGGGCTGGGACACGGGCGAGGCACTTGCACAGCCCCAAAAGCAGGTGCCTCCTTAAATTTTGCACCCACAGTCATCTCACCCCAGTCCCGGCCCCAGCAAATCGTAGTCAAGTGAAAGCTCACCATCGTGTCACAGACTTGGCAAACACGGAAGGTTGCACAAGTGAGGAGCAGAGCACTGAGCATGAACAATGATGTCTTTTTCCTGACTAGTTCAGGAACAAGGAAGGGGGCAGGTGCACGATCAGATCTGCACACAGTGACAGGTACAGAGAAATGGCAATGGGATCTGTGTGGTCTATCTGGTTAAAATGCGTATCAGGCAAAATACTTATTAGAAGAGCCTTGAAAATTCTCCTGTCTTTCTTTGCACATTCAAGGTAATTTTTCCAGAGAACTGGTCAACTTGTGATCTTTAAGCTAATGTGGCTAGCTAGCTGCCCATGGCCTGGTCTCCGTGCAGTTCCTTGGTATCAGGGCTGAGAGGCCCGGAGGGAGCCCCAGGTGGGAGGCCCAGGCTGGCAAGCAGAGATGCCAGCAAAGCTTGCTAATGTACTGAGAACTTGCTCTCCACCGTCCACATCTGAACCACAAATATGCAACGAACACCCACCAAGCGCAAAGCACTCTTAGATTCCAATTCATTGCCTCCACGGAAGTGGAGTCTTGTGTAGCCACCTGCTCTACTGGTTGGAAGTGGAGACCAACAAACAAGGGTACAGCAGCAACTTGAAGTGGAAGTTGACCTCCTGGGGCCAACTTCACTTCCCTCCAACCTCCTGTATATTTTGGCTTGAAAAATTACTCTCATCATTATTCGTTACTAGTAATGGTCAGAGTAGTAGCTTCTCTGAAAACCTTCCTGAGAGGGGCTTTTGTGCTCTCTTCTCCAGCCTTGGCAGTTGGAGTGGGCCCAGAAGGCAGCAAACACTCTGGTAAGTGTCTGCGTGGGAGGGAGAGTTAGTGTTTTGATAATGGAGGGCAGAGAGAGGTTGAGTGTTATGAGTAGGAAAGATGCTTGGTGTTCTGTTAATCAGTGATTGTTAGAAGTTTTATGGTTTGGTTATTTGTTTGGAACTAGGTGCACCGATACGAAATGTTAAATGAGTATCTCTAGTTCTCATTGTTATTTCTGATTGCACAATCTGTTCCAAATCCTCTTATACTAATGGAGACACCACGGGGCATTTGAAGGCTATAGCAATGATGCAGAAAAGGTTCTAAAAATTCCAGGCATACAGTTTCGTAGAGCAAAGCAAGAATTAAGGTAATTGAAAAACATCAAGGTGTCTGGGCACTCAGCATTAGAATCTTGGGAAAATCTCCAGAGGTAGCAATGTGAGGGAAAAGGCAAAACCCATGAGAAGTAACAAATAAGAAGCTTCCAGAAAAATCAGCAGAGGCCCTATACTTTGTGAGTCCCAGACTCTCATACTTTAAAGTTTAGCTACAGGTAAGTCATAATGGTTCCTAAAGAGAAGGCCATGGCAGCCTCTTGATTTTATTAGGCAAAAGCACAAGTGCGCCTTCATTTCCCTACAGAGGAAAATGTTTCTGTGTTTTGGAATTCTGAGTCTGTGCCAGGTAAGTGTGGCATCCATACATAAACTAAGGCTGGGAATGAATCTATTTTATTTCAGGCAAAACCTCTGAAACTTGGTTAAGACCTTCCAAACAAATAGTTCAAATACTTTCAAAAGCAATCAGGTTAGGGAGTTGGGGAATTAGCTCAGTGGTAGAGAGCTTGCCTAGCAAGTGGAAGGCCCTGAGTTCAATCTCACCCCCGCCCCCCGCAAGAAGCAACTGGGCTTTCACTATTATTTGTCTATTAGCTGGGCCTGGCCTGTTCCCATGAATCTAGATTTCAGAACTGGACCAACCAAGGGCCTAAGCCTGGGGCTTCTGTGTGAGAAGCCCACATCTTCTCAGAACTCAGTGTGGCTTTTCGGCTGCTTTGTCTGCCTGGAGTGTGGGTAGTTGAGCTAAGCATTTGCTTCTCATTGATGACAAACACGACCTACCAAAATTTTGAGATCTGCTTGTCTCTGCAACCTGGATGCAAATGAATCTGTTGGTTTGAGTGGTGAAAGAGGGAGAGGTTGGAGAAGACTCTTTGTGAAGCAAGTTACAATTTCATTTCACTTTTCTTTCTGCCTCTTGGGATGAGTAGACAATTGACTTTCCAGCCTTGGTCAGCAGGTTGTCCTTGTTAAACGCTTTGTCTGTCTGCCCCCAACATCCCAGGAATCAGGCATACATATGGAAATCAAATGAGCACTGCTCTAGCCGCCTTTAGAAAATTGAGGTGACAAGAATAGTTAGGTGCCTATTAGCTCTGGAGGGGAAGGGGTCTCAGTGATTGTTCTGGAACTCCTTCAGCATCCCATGTACCTGAGTTCTTAACACTCGCTCCAAGTATGGTTAACCGAAAGTTGGTCAAACAGCAGAATGTAAGTAGCAAAAGTGGCCCTTTTTTTGTGTGTTATGGGCCATAGCAACTGGCAAAGCTGTCTTTTAGATTTTGGGTAGATAGTTTTAGTCTATGAGTTCTTGGTTTTTGGAACAGAGTCAGACTTCCTTTAGTCAAAATCCAACCAACCACAAAATGCAATCTGAATTGAATAGTGTAGGGCAAGAGGCATTTACTTTCTATCCTCCTTGAGCCTTTGATGATACTGAGCCTTCAGCTAATTAGTTCCTGTAATGAATGTTACATGCAAATGAAATGAAAGTTCTTAGAATGCAACATGAACCAAGCACAGATCCTGGCTATCCACGTTGACAGACACCTGAAGGATCTCAAGGCGCATGTGCAAGTTGCTTGGACAGGTCTGAGTGACCACATGGCTGCCTCATTTGTTGGCCGAACTTGGTTCATCCAAAGTCATGCAGGTCTGACCTTTTCTAACCAATGGGCAATAGTGGTGGGGCAGGGGGATGGGTCAGTCTACACATGTATTGAAACTCATCACCCTGATCTCCGTGTAGACAATCAAACTGAAAAAAGAATGAAGGTTCAGGACAGGGTCACATTCATATTTTGTACCACAGAGGCCATCCAGTCAACCCTATGCGGAAACAAGTGCACACCTGCGAAGCGCTCCCTGGAGGAGAGTCACACTGTGGTTCGGGAGACTTGATGTTTTTCTGCATCTCTCCACATGGCCATCAAGTCCTCCCAGGAGAGTGACTAATCAGCAATGACACCCTCTGCCCCACTCCCGGGGCTTGCCAACCCTGGAGCTGCTCTCCCACCGTGTTCCTCAGTGACAGGCGCCAGGGATGGAGCACCTGGGACACAGATCGAAAAGCTGGCGCGTGAGCCCTTGCATCTGAGACTTTCTTCTTTTTTAGTGCACACCAGACGAGGAGAAGGTGGAAACTTGGTCTTCAGTCACGGCAAGGGTGAAAGTGTGGATATGCAAAATGTCTGAAGATGATTCAAGTGCCTGATGACCTCAGCTCTAGTTGGAATGGCCTCTCTCCTGCCATCCAGAGTGTGAGTTAATGTCCAAAAAGAAGTAGGCTCTTTTGTTACTCCCGTGGTTCTTTTCCCAAAGCCTTGCTAGCCCCCTTCTCAGGTCTATTAAGTAAGCCCTGATTGTTGAAGCCGGGACTTAGGGACCGGGGTTCTCGGTGGTTTCAAAGTCACTGGAAAACTGTGCAATGATTCTCCGCGCCAGTGGGTTAGTGGTCTTCAGCAGTTCGGCCGCTGAGGGGCGGGCCCTCGGGGTCGCCTTACTTCCCTTCTTCTGGAGCAAGGCCTTGAAATCATCATTTCTGCCCGCGTCTAGGTTGGCACTGCTGCTCGATCCCAAGGAGGCGGCGGCAGAGGCGGCGGTGGTGGCAGCAGTGGCAGCAGCAGATTCACTAGTGGGAGAATCGGCCGTGTTCTTTCCGGGCAAGTGAGAGCTTGGTCGGCCGCCTGCGAAGCCCTCCCCAGGCTCCTTCCAGCCAAGCAGCTTTCTTTTGGACCTAAAATAAGAGAAAGCTTGGTCTGAGTGAACTCAGATAGCAGACGTTTACCAGTGTTTCACAGAACTTCCCGCTAGAGGTGTGACTGAGAACGTGCTTGTGGCGGCCTTGCACACACCACCTGGACCTGCTTTCTTCCTCAACTCTAAGCCCCCGGGTCCCTAGCTGGGCCTCCCGTCCTCCACACTCCTTTTGTCTTCTCTTGTCTTTCTTGAGGTCTCATTTACTATGTTGCTCTGGCTGAGATCAGACTCCTCGGCTCATGTGATCCTCCCGCTTCAGCTTCCCCAGTAGCCAGGACTGCAGGTGTGTGCCACCATGGCAGGTGCCACTACACCCAGCAACACATGCCTTTTGAGGCCCACAGCTGGAGTCACTTGGCCTGTGCCTACAGGCTCAGTCCTGCTGGGGTTCCAAGACCGAGGACAAATTTAAGGAACCAACGCTACTGCTCGGTGACTGAGTCAGGACAGCCTGGGTGCTGATCCTAATCTGAACAGATGCTCCATCTCTGATACCTGGGATCTTTCCAAGTTCCTTTTCTGCAAGCCCCTGCTGGTGCCCCTGGGTTCCATCTGCTCCCCCTTTCCCTAAGGTGCTGTTTTGATAGCCTCCCCAGTGCCTCGCATCACTTCTTGATGGAATTTTCTGGTACAAGGAATTCTGTGAAGGGTTAAATGTCTCTGCCTGCAGACAGAGCTGCAAGAGAGCAGATGGAGCCACAATAGGCCAAGCAGTTGCTAGGAGACGAGGGGCCTCTCTTTCAGCACCTGGTCCTCCCCTCCCCTTCCTGCCCCTCCTCCACTTCACCCAAAGATGGCAGTGAATTTGAGATGCGAGGCCCGGCACTGTGCTCACATATGCGGGTATCTGAACATAGACTCCAGTTGCTATTCTAATGGCTACCCAGAGGTAGCAGTTTTTCTTTAAGTAGGAAAAGGGAAGGCAATTGCAATTAGAATGAAGGAAAATGGTTCCGACCTGTGTATCACAGTAAATAAATCTTCAGTTGTGCGTGAAGCCACAAACACGTCATCATCCTCCTCCGCAATCCATTCGGCTGTTTTATCACTGATTAAACTTTTCTCTTCAGTGCTTGGTTCCACAGAACTCCCTAGGCATAAGAACCAGAGGGAATGACTTCAACCACAACAGATAGGCCATAGCACATTCATTTTTATGTATTATTTCACATGATGTTCAAAGCAACTCTGGAAGGGCAGCAGGGCAGAGATTTTAATGTTTCCATTTCATACAGGAAGAACATGAAGTTCAGAAGCTTAATGACTGCCTGAGGTGAAATGAGTGGTAAAGATTGGCCTGGGTCCCTGCTCTGCCATGGCTTTTCAGTGCAACAGGTAGTCTGAGCGTTCTCTTGTTTTGTTTTTATTTATTTGCTTAATTTTGCACGACTAGGGATGGAACCTGGGGCTTCATACATGCTAGACAAGTGATCTACTTCTGAATCACACCCCCAGTCCCTCTTGTTTTGAATACGTCACGTTTTAAAAACCAACAAGCTGGGGCTGGGGATTTAGCTCAGTGAGAGAGTGCTTGCCTTGCAAGCACAGGGACCCAAGTTTGATCCCCAGCACCCAAAAAAAAAAAAAAAAGAAAAAAAAAGTTACGGCAAAAACCAATGAGCTGAGAGCAATCTAAAGCAATGACTCTCTATTGCTTCTCGGCCTTTCAGCTAAGATCAAATGCAGCAATGACTCTCGCCCAGTGGAGGCGAAGAGGGCCCGTCTGAATCTCAGAGGGCGCCCACGGAGTCTGAGGAAGCATATTCTAAAATAACCCGTGGGTATTTTCTTATTGTTGTGATGGTGGTGGTACTGGAGGTTGAACCCAGGGCCTTTGCACTGAGCTACATCCCCAGCCCTTTTTCCATTTTTTAAAATTTTGAGACAGGGTTTCATTAGGTAGCTAAGTTGCCCAGGTTGGGCTTAAAATTGTGATCCTTCTGCCTCATCTTCCCAGAGTGCTGGGATAACAGGTGTGTGCCACCGTGCCTGGCTCTGCTTGCCTGTTTTATTGTATTTACTTCTATTTGCAGTGCTGGAGATGAAACCCGGGGGCTTGTACATACCAAGCAATCGCTGTACTGCTGAGCACCACTCCCCAGCCCCGTTCACTTGTTTTAGTCATGATAATTACATTGAGAATTCAAATTAGCTTTAAAAAAGGTCACGAGATTTTGATGTTAAGGGTTCAAAAAGAATGAGGAATATGGATGAGCCTAAATAAAATAATCAAGTCATAAAAAAGACAATATTGTTTGATTCCACTTACATGAGGTACTCAGAGCAGTCAAATTCATAGACTTGAAAAGCAGCATGGTGACTGCCAGAGTCTGGGAAAGGGGTTATTTAATGGATATAGACTTTGATTTTTGCAAAATGAAAGGAGTTCTGGCGGCTGATTGCGCAACATTGTGAATTACTTAACACTAATGAACTGTACATTTAAAAATGGTTGACATGGTAAATGCTATGTTGTGTATGTTTTACAATTAAAACAAAGGCACGGAAACAAACAAAAGGATGAGAATCATTAAGTAGCCAAGTTTTACAGTTCTAGAAAGAGCTAACCTCAAACCATCCAAGAAAGTGAGCTCCCTTTCCACCACAAGGCACCAAGAAGGCTGTGGGCGGCATCATGGTCCATTGTTTCGGAAGCCTCCAAGCCTATCAAAGCACCAAGACTCGGTCTGGGAGGGTACTGGGTCCCGTGCATGGAGGGAAATTTAGTGTGGCTGATAAAAAGTACGGTACAGCGAGGTGGAGTGCTAGGGTAGGGGATGCACTCCTGGCTGGGTAGAGGGGGCTTTGAAGTTCTAGTGTGCTAGGGACCAGTTTGATTTCATTATCTCGGCACTCGAACCCAGGGCGAATGGCTCAGACTTTTTTTTTAATCAATCAAGTTCACTGTCAAAAAAATAAGGGACTGGGGATTTAGCTCAGTAATTAGAGTGCTTGCCTTGCAAGCACAAGGGCCTGAGTTCGATCCTCGGCACCACAAAAACAAAAACAACAAAAAAATAATAGTACAGTCTTAATAACACTATTTATACAGGCGTAGGAGTCCCTGGCCCACAGGTGTTCAACAGATGTTAATGTACCATAAGTTTATTCATGAACTTGGAAATATTTTAAAAATGTGAGAACAAGTTAAATGTTGCCTTTCCATTTTTAAGCTTGCATTTAAAAAATACAAATGCAGTTTAAGTTTAAAAGTTTAAACATAACAACACATAGCTCAAACTTTTGGGCATAGGTAGCTACACATAAAGCATCATCACTAAAAACACAAATGTAGTTTAAATTTAAAAGTTTAAACAGATCAACACGTGGGCCCTCGGGCACAGGCAGCTCACACAAAGGATCATCACTGCCTGTATGGCAGACAATGAGCAGCCTAGACTTGGCTTTGCAGATCTGCCCCTGGTTGGTCCTGGTCCCGAGGACATGAAGGCCAACCTGTGTTCCTGTTAGAGTACCCCAAACCTTCAAGAGGTGCCCCTGCTGATCTGGTCATCCCAGGACGAGGATAATCATTCAGGGGAATTTGCTTCTGTCTCTGGCAGTCCCTCCTCACCCTCATCCCTCCCAGGGTTGAAGGCCAGTGGACAGTTCACTCACCTGGACAGCTTGCCTCCTTTCCACTGTCAGCCTGCGGAGCCGAAGTTGTCCTCTTACCAGGTAACTGCAGGTCACTGCCAGTGGCAGGACACTTGGTGTCTTCCTCCAGCGTGATGATGGGGCTGAGAGGCAACCTTGGCTCGGCCACGCGGGGCTCCATCTGAGCTGCAGGGGAGGTGAGAGGCAGGTAGAGCACGCTGGGCTTTTTTGGCACAGGAGGTGGAATCTTGCCTGTCTTTTTCTCAGCTTCTTCCTGGCTCTGGAGGCTGATTCTTTCAGGCAAGGCTCTCACCTTGGGGCCCTCATCCTCCATACTTCCCTGGGGAGGTTGCTGTGTTCCTGAGAAGAAAGCACCAGAGGAACTTGGAAAAGGCGTGAAAACAAGAGATGAGGGTGTTGTTGGCTCCCCTGGGCTTCTGCCATCCGGGAAGCTGGGAGGCTTTGGCTTCCGCACCACCGTGTAGCTTTCTTGAAGGAGTGGCCTCATGTGTTGAATGGTGCCCTTGGGGGGCATAGCCAAGGTAGGCAACATTAGTGGGTGTTCCTCAGGGACAGATGGTGACTTGTAGACCAAACTTGGAGGTCTTCGGGCCAGCAGAGGCTTCTCAGCTATGGGAGGTTTCACTTTTCTCTCTGGCAAGGCAAAAACTTCTTCTGCTCCGGGTTCCTCAGCATAGTCCGGGCTCTCAACATCATCTTCTGGCTCAGACTTGCTGACTGACCTTAGGCGAACAGAACGTAGGTCAGACTGAGTAACCATGGGCATGATCGGCTGGTTGGGACTAGTTTTCTGTGCCAGCTTGGCCCCAAAATTGGTATCTGAGTGATGGCGGCTCACCTTGGTTTTGCTGCGGATGGAGATACTCATCCCAGACAGATCCAGGGTAGCTGAAGAGGTCAGTGGTAGGTCAAATGATAGCCGCGATTTGGACATTTTCTCCATTGGTGATGTCGGGGGTAGTGATGATTTCCTCTCAGGTACCACTGGACGTACCCTGACACTGCTACTTGGTGGGGGTAAGTGGCCCAGGGTCAAGGCCATGGAGACAGTGGGTGTTGGAGTCTCGGACTGGCTGGAGTAGCCACTGGAGGGTGACATGAGTCCAGTGGGCCTCCCGGGAGAGGACACCTCCCTGGCCTCCACCTCAATGGAGAGTTGGGAAGGTGTTGTGGCTCTGGAGGTGGAAGGGGAGGCAAGGGACTCTGAGCTGCCCTGCACCTGGGTGCACTCGATGACCGTGGTGCCAGTGGCAGTGCTAGAGCTGGACAAGGATTGGTAGGTGTCACCAGACTTCCAGTCAGTAAGGTACCAGTGATGGGAGAATTGTGTACCTTCTGGATCTTTGAGGGTTGGCACAGCTGGGTGACCCTGAGTGTCTGCGTGGGGTGAGGGATGTCCTTGGTGTTCCAAGGAAAGGCAAAGGCTCCTCGGCCTCTGGTCTTTAGGCAGTGTGGACTCAACTTCTGGCAAGAGGACGGGCTCATCTTTGACCAGCGAGACACTGCGAGTCGGTGGGGAAGGCTTCTTCTTGGCCTTCCTGAGTGAGATACTCTTGGACCTCTGCCTTCTGTGCCGGGCCTCCTGCTCGGCACTGAGGGAGGCGATATTGTCAGCACTGCTGCTGCCCTCAGAGCTTGTACTGGCATAAGGCAGGGCACAGGCCTCACTGGCCTTCTGCTCCTCATCACAGTCCCCATTTGTGGTGCCTGAGTCCGTGGGCACCGACAGAGACCGCTCCCGGAATCTGCTGGCCCCGCCCGGGCCTGTCTCCAGCCTCACGGTACCACCAGTCAGAAGACCGATCTTGTGGGGTCTTTCGGATGCTTGCCTTCGCTGAGTGGGGTGCTCAGAGTAGCTGGCTAATCCACTACATCCTGCTGGCTTATCACGGGCGGCGACGAGGGTAACTGTCTCCTTAGGAACAAGAGGTGGGAGTGTGTTCACAGAGACCCAAGAATTCCCCGAGGAAGGATTTTTTCCATTTTCATTGACTTGATTGGTCTGGCTGATGGCACTTGGAGTCATGTAGGTAAAAGCATCTCCCTTCCAGGAAGTGGAGAACGTTGACTCTGTTGGCCCATTGCAAGAGCTGGGGACGTTATACACTACTCCCATGCCCTCCATGCCAGGAGGGTCTAGGCCACTGTGTGCCTGACGAGGACCCTCGGGCTCACTAGAAAGATTTCTCAGTACGGGCGAGGTGAGACTGGGGAACCGAGCCTCCTGCCCAGTCGGAATTCTCCCATGAACACCTTGTGGAGCTGAGTGGCTGGGCCTGGTGTCTGAGGCGGCAGAGCGAGCCACACTGCCCGCTGGGCTGCTGCTGTGACCTGGAGGGGGAAGTACAGAAGGTTAGTGGTGCAGCAAGAGCTCTTCCATCAGCTGTTTCGAGACAGGAGTGCCAACTTTTTGCCAGGAAGCATTTGCCAACAGCTTGGTCAGAATTACTTTGTTTTTGCTTTTCACAGACGAGGATGCTAGGCAAGTTGGCTTCTTGCCCATCACCACAAAGTGAGTCACGTGGTGCCCTTGAGTCATCCAGATGGCTGCCAAAGACTTTCAAGCTTCGAGGATTCATTTTAGAGTGGAAGCATCACATGGAACCACGTTGGGTTTTCCCTGTACTCTCTCTCTCTGGGCTCATGAAACCATCACAGACCCCAGCATTAGTCACTCCTAAGATAACCACAGAAGCTTTGAAACTGACTAGGGACAGCATAGCACGACTCGTGGCTCCAGCAGTGAAGCTGGAGTACTCTGGAGCAGGAACACCAGCAGCCTGGCTACATTTTTGGCATCTGTCACTTATGACCTTCACAACATAAAAGACTTAGGATAATCTATAGATGTGAGGATATCATTCAGATGTCCCAAATCCTCAGAGATTCTCTCATATATACAATTATTGTTATATCAGCATCATTATTGTTACTGCTATCATAATTTATAATAGGCACCATGTGTTGAACACCAGCTATCTACCAGGCACATGGTAGTAGATGACACGAATGGCGCCATCTTCACAGTGACTCTGCTATGCTGGTCTCACTGTCCCCAGTTTGCAGATGAAAAAAGTTGCGGCTCAGAGCAGTTATATAACTTGGCCAAGGCTTCGGGGTTAACTAGAGAGGCCAAGATTCACATTCCTGTCTCTCTGGTCTGTGGTTTTGTTTTGTAGTGCTGGGTTTGAACTCAGGGCCTTGTGATGCTAGGCAAGTGTTCTGCCACTGGGCTACACCCTCAGACCTTGTCTGTTCTTTTAGTAATAGTAGTAATGGCTCTCTTAAGATGGAGGTTTTAGTGATGACCTCCTTCTTTATCTAACTGCCTAAATTCAGCATATGTGGCTATATTACTTTTTTATTTTTGGATGCTGGGGACAGAACTCATGGCCCTGTGCTTGCTAGGCAAGCACTATACCACTGATCTAAATCCCCAGCCCCCTACGTTTTTTTTCTTTTGAGACAGGGTCTCATCATGTAGTTTAGGTTGGCCTTGAATTCAAAGGTAGCCTAGACTGACTTCGAGCTCATGATCCTCCTGCTTCAGCCTCTCAAATGCTGGGATTACAGGCATGTTCCACCACACCAAGGTTAATTACATTTATATTGGGAGGCAATAAAGTGATGAATTTATTAGCCCAGGAATCCTGCTCTTCACCATTTGTTGCTCTTGATAGGAGGCCCTTGGCTATCCTAATAACCATACTGGCTTCCTCAGGACATCCCAAAGCCCTGTCCCCCTGAATTGTTCTTGTTCTCCATCCCCACAATGCCACTTGTGTGGCAGGATTTGTGGGAGTGGGTGAGGGCAAGGGTCTGGAGGATCAGCTGTGGTGGGGTCACCTTGGTCTCGCTGGGAATAGTTAGAGAATCCAATAATGGTCCTCCTCCGCCTCAGGGTGGACTTGGGGTTCACGGCTGTCTCCGTGTTAAACAAGGAGTGTCGCAAACTTGCGTGTTTATCAAACTGCTGCCCTGTAGCCAAAATAAAAACACTTGGGTGCATCCTGGTTTCTGTTGACAGTACAGTGCAAATGGGCCCGAGGCAGAGAGAAAGGATGATGGCAGCAATGATGAGCATGAATCATGTCCCCATCCTTCCTAAACTGGCACTGGGCACACATGCTGGGTTTCCCAGTTCACACCCAGGTCACCTGTAAGTCTTAGGGGGCCCAGGGCAGTGGTTTTCAACCCTGGCTTCATACCAAAATAATCTGGGCCGCTTTGGAAACTAGTTCCCGGATCCCACTTCAGAACACTTAGCTCCCTGAAAGTAGGGCCTAGCGAGAAGAATTCTAGAAGTCCTCAGATGACTACTTAGATGCAGGGCCCAGGCAAAAACCATCGGTGAGGAGTGATGGACTGGACTATGTGTTGCTTGAATGTGATCTTTTTTCAGAAAAAGCCTTTATAGAGGCCAGGTGAGGCTTGTGTCCCTAAACAGCTGCCCACTGCCCCCCAGCATCCAGGAAGCCTGGCATTCTGTCCCACAGCCACCTGCTCACATTTCCCCAAAGTTGGCTGCTGCACGGTGACCAAGTCCTCTCTCTCTTAAGCACTGGGTTGGGTCTGGCTCCTGGGAAACTGCAGGGTGGTCAGGGTGAGGCTGGGCTGTGGGGACAGGTGTGTGCTTTTCCTCCCTGTTCCTTACTCAGCAGCTGGTGAAGCAGGCTGTCCCCTCCCAGACACATGCTGCACATACCCCAGCTAGTCGCTCCATGGGCAAAACTCAGGGTCAGCCTCAGTGAGGGTCAGACGGCTGTTTAGAAACAGAGTGACCGACATCACTTTGTGAGCCTCTCTGCATGAGCTCTCACTCCTCTTGGTACATTTCCCTGGGCCATGGGCTCTATCTCCTGCCTATCATTTTCCAAGATGACGCTAGAGGCAGTGGATGACCCCATGTCCAGAGAGCACCGCCACATGTGGCCAGGGCTGCCATCACTGTCTTTGGCTTTTTCCAGCATAGCACGAGCTGGTGCTGGCTTGCAGTCTACGTCTGGTCCCTTTCAGTTACAGGGGTCTCGATTTCTTCAGCTCCTTGGTCCTGTATTCTGATGTGACTCACCTTCCTTTTCTTCCTCTACATGGAGAGGGAGCAGGGATGAGTAATGGTGCAGTGTGCCACGTGTCCCCAGAGTCACAGCTAGCTGGGCTACATAAATAAATCATATCCCCATTCTCAAGGTCATCCTGCCCCCCACATTTGCTGAGACAAAGTCTTACTATGTAGCTCAGGCTGGTCTCGAACTCATGATCCTCTGGCGTCAGCCTCTCAAGTGCTCCGTCTACAACCGTGTGCCACCACACCTTGCTCCCTTTTGGTCTTTTTTTGCCTTAGATTCTTTCACCTACTTCCCTTTCCTGAAATACTTGAGGAAGCCCACCTCACTAGAAGACCTAGTATGTAGTGAAAGTGGCCCAGTGTCACCGTCTAGCACTCTGACCCTGCGTTCCCCCTCCGACTCCTATTCGTATACTCCAAACCTGGCTTTGGGCACAAGACATCCTTTCCCTGAACCAAACAGAACTCACAAACTTTAAACTTCCACACATGCTCTGAGGAGCACCCGAGTTCATAAAGTTTTGGAGCTTTCAGTTAGGAAAGTTTTTTGCTTTCAGATGGTGTCAGTTAGAGTGGCAGTGGCAGGAGGGAGTGAAGGAAGAGCAGCCAGAGCCCCTTCTTCTGCATGCCTCTGTTCCCTGGCAAGAGCCATGACTGATGATGCAGGGTGAGCCAGTAGCAAAGAGAGTGGCCCTCCCTCCCCGCTCACAGCACATCTGGAAGCAGACAGGTGGTGCTAAGCAACTCTACCAGAGATGTTGATGGGCACAAGGTCAGACTGTGTGGAGCAGGGCTGAGGCCACCGCTTCTCCTCAAGGACGGGCAGAGGGAAGGGGGCATTCCAGGCAGTTTGCTTGTCGGTTGTAGACAGGTTCAGGGTGGCCTCGGGGGCCCTCACACCCTGGGTGGTGGTCTCATCCTCACTCAGCTGCCGTTTTGTAGGCTGCGGGAAGAGAAGGTGATGGGAAAGGTATGCTGCTCGCTGGCAATGAGCCAGTGCCCACAGGATGGATGTTTAGGCAGAGCAGTTGGAGGCTTCCTCTGGGAGGCAGGAAAGTGTGCATAGGCCAGGTACCCACTGTTCAGGACCCATCCCACCGGGCCTCAGGGTGCTCTGCTGGTGAGCAGCAGCTTCTGGTGGGTAATGTAAGCAGCTTGAGGACCCCTGTCAGTGGGTGCAAGCTGGCTCTCCCAGGTTGGGGAAGAGGCAACTCACCATCAACACAAACTCCAGACGCCTGGCAGACTGGGACCTTGGGCTGGGGGTAGGCTCAGGGGCCTCATCAGAAGAGCGGAAGGTCTGCCCCAGAAGTCTGGCCTCTGAGGACTGTTCCTCATATTCTTCTGAAAAACAGCACAGTGGAGACACACTCTAGGGGGCCACAGCCAAGCACTGAGCTGGGGGAGGACCACAAGCCCAGGCTCCTACGTTAGCTGCCAGGGCCTGACTTGTGTTGCCTCTTTGGGCTGTTTCTCAGGGTCTGAGCCACTGGATTCAGAAACGGAAACATGCCTACTTCCCAGGATTGTGAGGGTACAGGAGAAAAGAAAGTAAATTCAAGCTGTGCTACTGCCTTAAGGACCAAGCCCTCATCTCAACGGCCCCCACCTGAAGTGCTCAACTCAGTGCAGAGGCCAAGCACACAGACACCTTTTGCTACAGGGTCCTCTTTGAAGCCCTGAAGCTCTTCAGAGTTTCTGCAACCCCACTAAGGAAATGGTCTGTGAGAAGCAAGAAGAGGTCTTCACTGGGAAGGCCAGCATGGAGCTCTCTCGTGGATCACAAGAACCCTTACTTGAGCTTTTGTAGGTGGGGTCAGGTCTAGGCAGGCTGAGGGGAAGGAGAGGAAAGGAGACTATAATAGCACAGAAGAGGGAGAGGTTCAGGGGCACCATCAAGAAGAAAGATGTATAAACATCTAATGGGTTTGACTGAAGTGATAGCTAGATGAATAAACAAAGAAAGTGAGAGTAAAGAACAAACATCCATGGCTCTGTGTGCATTTGGACAAAGACTTTGAGAATCATAGAAACTTGGGCTTGCTCTCAGGTTCTCTGGTCTCTACTCAAATGCCCTCCTCAGCAGCCGGGTGCTTTTCCAGCCTCACTGTACACACCTGCAAAGAAGGGGAGTTCTGCCAAAAAAAAAAAGAAAAAAATAGCCGGGTACAGTGGCACACTCCCGTAACCCCAGTATTCAGGAGGCTGAGGCAGGAGAATTGCCATGAGTTCAAGGCCAGCCTGAACTACAGAGACCCTGTCTCAAAAACAAAAACAAACAGAAAAGAGCTCCTTTCCACAGACAGTTGGGGCTGTCAACCATGTCAGAAAAGTTCTTCCTTATCTGGAGGGGGGATCTGCCCCCCTCTAGGTTTCTACCCACTTGTCCTAATTCTGCCAGTGGCAGCAACATAGAGCACACCAACTCTTTTCTTTTTCTCTCTCTCTCTGCATGGCAGGTCCTCCTTATCTGAACATAAGGCTCTAGATGTCCCTCAGCATCTTGCTTTTCTAAAGTCACCACTGCCCTGGCAAGGACATGGGGGTTATGGCTCCAGTCCAGCTGGCAGGCCCACTGGCTGGTTTCTATTGTCCCTTGGTGTTAACCTTTGCTGGTATTAGATAAACAAGAGCTAAAGCCTCTGTGCATCTAGCACTGGGCATCTTTTGGTGTCAGGTACTTCTGGAATTTATTTATTATTTTTGAGGTGCTGGTGCCGGACTGCTGGGCCTTGAGCACTTTACCACTGAGCTACACCGAGCATGTCATTGTGGTTAAGTCAACAGGTGAATTCTGGGCTTAGGTGGGTGAGGCAGTAGCTACCCAGGAGGCATGTGGACAAGTTTCTCACAGGAGCAGAATGAGTGAAAAGCCCACAGGGAGAGAGACCCGCTGCTGTCCCCTTTGTCTTCTGCTGTAAGGATCTGAAAAGCACGGGGGATGTGGAAAGCGGAGGGCTGGAGGGCCCAGGCCGTGGGAGGCTCCCACTCAGCTCTCTCAGTGAAAGGATCAAGGCACTGCCCTGCCTCGGCCTCTACCCTCTGCCCCCATGGCCCACTGAACTGAAAAATGGGGAAGCGGGGAACAGCCCTGGAAATCAGAATCTTTTCGACTGCTCAGCCTGGGAGCTGAAAAAAGAAAGATAGGACGGGGCTGGGATTTGGCTCAGTGGTTAGAGTTCTTGCCTTGAAAGCACAAGGCCTTGAGTTCAAATCCCAGCACCAAAAAAAAAAAAAAAAAAAAAAAAAGGAAACGGGAGCTTGGTTTTCTGCAAGGCTCAGGACTGTTTTCTCTTGTTCTCTCGCTGGTCCCTGTCCTCTTTCTTCCTCGCCTCCCTCCTGCCGCTGCGCAGCTCAGCTCTGGGCTCCGGCCGCAGCCCCCCTCCCACTCAGTACCTTGCAACAGGCTCTGGAGATTGAGCTGCGCCTCGCGAAGCAGCTCCTCTACACTCGGGGGCCTGCCTGAGGAGAGGAACACGTTCACTGGCTGTCGCCATGACGACCTCGAGTGGGCAGTCGCTGTCGCATTTTCCCGACCCGAGTTAGCTGCAGCTAGGGAAGGAGAGAGTCAGTGAGACGCGCAGCCGAGGCGGGGAGCCGGGCCGCGGCCAGTGGGCGCCAGCGGTTCCCGAAGACCCGCCCCTGCGCGCCGGGGGTGGTGGCTGGGCGCTGCCAGGCTGCGCTTAAAAGGCGGGGAATCGCCGTCCGCAAGATTTTTCCTCGACAGATCTTGCCGCAGTCTGCTCCCTCCCGCACCGCTCGCCTCCGCCCGCCCGCCGCCGCCGCCGCCGCATCGCCTGTGTCCTCCGCCCGGAGCCTTCGGGTATCGCGCCGCCGCCCTCCGGCTCCAACCCCTGCCTCGAGGTAAAGCGTACCAGGCTGAGACGCCGGGCCCTCGGCCCCGGCGCCCGCCCTCCGTCCTCGGCCCGGTGGGTGTGGCCCGGCCAGGCCGCTCCAGCCCGGCGCCGCCGCCGTACTTCGGTCGCCCCTCGCGCCCGCCGCCGCGTTTCGGCCTCCTCTCCCGGCCCTTAGCTCCCGCCCCCACCGCCTGAGCCCCAGAGACCCCGATCTAGTCAAGATGTCCGAGGCGGCAGGAAACCTCAATAGCCTCCGCATGGCGAACGTAGCCCTGCGAGAAGAATTAAATGCCCTTCGCGGGGAGAATGCCAGTCTGGGCCTTCAGCTGGGAAGAGCCCTGGCCGAGGTTAATTCCTTGCGGGGCAACGTCTCGAGCTACATCCGCTGGCCAATGCCCGTAGTGCCTGTCCTGGCCGAGGAGAACTTTGAGTTCCCGCTCAATGAGATCGACACCGTGCCCGAGGGAGAGGTGCCCTTCTTGTGCTGGCCTCCCCCACGCACGGATTCCGACTACGTCTCCAATGATCTTTTGATTAACGTGGTCCAGGACTATACCACCCCCGACGGGTCCACCGACCCTCCCCTGCCACCCAGCCCGCCCCCGCAGGAGCTGCCCTCGCCGGCGCCCAAGGAGCCGCCCCCACAGCCCCTTCTGCCACCACTGGAGCGGCCTGACATAGAGCCCTTTTCGGGCAACCCAGTCTACCTGGCCGAATTCCTGATGCAGCTAGAGACCTTCATAGCTGACCACGAGGATCATTTCCCGGGGGGCGCTGAGCGGGTGGCCTTTCTGATCTCCTTTTTCACTGGGGAGGCCAGGGACTGGGCCGTCTCAGTCACCCAGGAAGGAAGCTCCCTGCATGCCAACTTCCCGCGCTTCCTGGATGAAATCCGTAAGGAATTCTGTGGCCCCATCCCCCCGCGTGTGGCTAAAAAGGCCATCCGCAAGCTCAAGCAGGGAGACTGTACCCTGGGCAGTTACGCCGATGCTTTTCAGTACCTGGCCCAATTCTTGTCTTGGGATGACTGCCGCCTCCAAAACCAATTTCTCAAAGGCCTGTCGGAATTCTTCCGAAAGGAGCTCTTATGGTCAACTGAAATGGCTGACCTGGATGAGCTGATTCTTGAGTGTGTGGAGATAGAAAGAAAAGTGCGCGTCCCCAAGCCGATGCCGCTCCCTAGGGTTCGCAATGTCGTTTTCCCTTTTGCTTCGAACCCTAATGAAGATGAAACCGGAGGCGAAGAGCGCTACAGTGAGGATGAGGAGGGAGAGGCATGTAGGAGTGGGCTTTACCTGAAGGACCAGCCGAAGCACATGAGGGTTTTCCAGCAGGAGATGAGGGAGGAGGAGGAGGAGGAGGAAGAAGAGGAGGAGGAAGAGGAGATGAGGAAGGAAGAGGAAGAAATGAAAGAGGAGGAGGATGAAGAGGAGGAGGAGGAGTATGATGAGGACGAGGAGGATGAGGAGGATGAGGATGAAGAGGAGGATGAGGAGGATGAGGAGGAAGATGAGGATGAGGATGAGGAGGGGGAGGAAAAGGAGGAAGAGGAAGAGGAGGAGATGAAGCCAAAAGAAGAGGAAGAGATGAAGAAAAATGGGGATGATGATGAGAATAAGGGTGAGGAAGATGTAATTGAGGTTGGGAGCCAGGAGCCAGAGCAAGAGCCAGAACAGGGACAAGAGAGAGTGGTGACCTATAGTGAGCTGGAGGCCCACCTCCTGGCCCACCATCTTCATCATCATCATCATCATCACCATCACCACCACTTGCACCAGCTGATGGAGATGGAGGAGCCTGTCCTTGTTGACACGTCAACCCAAACTATTAGCTCTGCAATATACCACGCTGAGAATTTCCTGGATGAATCGCCTCCCATACAGCCTAGCAGACGGCGGAACCAGAATCGAGTTCCACTTCTGGAGGGCCTTCCAGGTACCAATTCGCCGTTCTACAGCTCGCCACCACTGATTCGCCGTGCGGGTCGCATGGGGCAACGCCAAATTCGAAGACGTCCCCCGGTGCTATTCCGCCTCACTCCGCGACAGGGGGGCCACCGAGCCGCCCGTGGCCGAATTCGAGTGTGAGTGCTGGGGCCACCTGGAACACACCCTTCTACTGCGTCCCCTGCCCCTGCTATTGCTGCCACACGTGCCCCATCTACCAACCAGTTCTTAAGGGCGCTCCAGACCTGCAAGACCCGAAGAAGACCTGCAGAATTCCAGACCGTCTCACAACCTGACCAGAGAGTGACATGTGCCCAACCGAGGCCACCTGGAAAAGGAAGGACAACAGCAGTCGTCCTGTTGCACGGACTCTGCTCAGTCCTGCCACAAGCCGAAGAGCAGGTGTCTGGGTCTGTTCCCATAAATGAACTGGTCACCCTTTTGTATTCTTCTCTAGTTGTTCCCAGCCCTCACTCTCCTGTGTTTCTTCGCCCGTGTTCTTCACCAGGACTTCACCCAATGCCTCACCGATCTGCCCCAATGATGAAAAGGACAGGCTACACTGAACTCCTAAAGCCACTGAGGCCACTTACTAGGTAAAACTGAAGGCGAGCAGGATGGCACCGAGAACTGTACCTGGAAGCCTAGGCTTATTCCATGCCATACCTCCAGCAAAAGGACTCTATACTTAGCCCAGTGGACAGCTTGACTGAGATTTGTCCTTGACTGGCTGGCAACCTGGTCTGTTTCCAGCACCCGAGTTTACCTTCCTCCAGACTTCTGTATCCGGGCCCTTGGACCAGCTTGGCCAAATCTGGGGCCCTCTCCTCTTACCACACTGCCCTCCTGACTTTCCCCACGGGCAGAGTTCAACATGGCGGCCTCCACCCCTTCCTTTCCTTGATGTTGTCTGAAGGGTAGGCAGCTGGGAGTCAGGAATAGGAAGCAGAAGAGGTCACACAACTCAGTTTGACATTCTAAGGAGTGACTTTCTCCTTAGAGATGGAGGTCTGCCCCCACTGCCAGGCCTTAGACTACAGCTCCCAGCCAAAGGCCTCTGCACATGATTTTCCATCCTTGAGCTTTCAGAGGAGGCCTTGTTCTCCTTTCCTTCCAGGACAGCCAGAGAGACAGAGAGAGAGAGAGAGAGGAAGGTTGGCTCTACAGAGACTGTACCCACTACAGCCTCATGGTTGGGACATCCTTACAGCTCTCATGAGGGGTTGACCCCTGTGCTTCAGTTAAACACTGAGGCTGAAGTGTATGGCTGCCTCCAAGGCACTCCTAGGGATTCTGGGTACAAACTCAGCCACCTCCTATAAAAAGACCTGCTGCTCGCCCTGGGTCCGGAAAATACTGCTTTTGCAGTGAAAAATACACATTTTATTATGCCAGCTCTGGCCACACAATGCCAGCCAAATCGGCAGCTGGCTCGAACTGCCCCTGGACACTGAACTTTCTGTGCAGTGCCTGGTACCTGGGCAGGTGCAGCGAAAGTGTCTGTGGCCAGAGGGAAGAAAACATAGTAAAAGAAGTCTCCGTTCCTTACTGGAGTCTGACAGGTAACCTCAGCCCAGCCTTAGGATATTGGGCCTGGAGGCCAGAGGAAGGAACTGGAGGAAGAGGAGTCACAGAGAGACCCAGTCCTCAGACTGGTTTTGGGTGAGATCTCTATTCATCAGGAGGAGGTAAGATGCCCTTTTGTTTATCCTTTCTGCTTCTCAGTGGAGTCGGGCTCCTGTAACCTGTTGCTATCTTTTAAAAAGGTCCTCAAAAGACAAGAGTAATCCATAGTCATTGTAGAGAATTTGGAAAATAGAGAAAACCTTAAGACAGAATACCCCCAACCACTCAGAATCCCACTACGCAGACGCAAGCCCTGTTAACGCCTTGCTGCGTTTCCTTCTAGTGTCTTCTCAGAGCTGAGATCATCCTGCTAGCTCTCATCGGTGGGATTTAAAATGGCTGCTACCTTTGCAGTCATGCGTAGTGAAGAATTTAAGTATCCTCCTAATTTGTTAGACATTTCGATTGCGTGGTTTTGCCCATTCCCACCAGGGCAGGAGTAAACAACCTTGTAAAGATAATTTTGTCTGTTTTTCAGCTTATTTCCTCAGGAAGGAGTTCCAGAAGAGGAACTGCTGTTTCTTCGAGGCTACGGACCCTGTTTGCTGATGTTGACCTGCTGGCCCTGCTGCCCGTGTGCTGGCGGAGAAGTGCAATGGACAGGTGCCTTGCACCCCCACTTCCAGGGAGCGTCAGCACAGGCCCTGCCTGTTCCCATGGTGCTTCTCACTCTGAATCCTTGTAGCCTCAACCAGGGAGAAGGCAGATGAGCAGTGAGCTGGTTTTCAGGCCTCTGGGGGCAGAGGGGGATTGGGCTTCCCTTTGACCCTCTCCCCGCTTTCCCAGATCTTCAATATTTGTTGTGATGTGACAGCCACAAGAGCTGTAAGAACTGTGGGCTTTGGGCGCCTCCTTGGGTTGAGAGGGGGTGGGGGGGTGGGGGGGAAATGCATGCAGGGGTATGGAGGCAGCCCAAGGATTCCCAGAGCTGGGGAGGAAACTCCTCTGAAATAAATGTGTTATTGTTATTATTGTGTTACTGTTGTATTACTGTGTTGTAAAGATAAGAAGTTACTCTGTACGCTAACGCTTTCTCTCCTCAATAAAAATATAAAGGGTGTGTAAAGATGGTGTGTGTCTGCGTTATTGGGCAAACATAGATGGGTGCCCAGTGGGCATGGAGTACTTTCTTGAGGCACCCTAGCTGAACTAAGTCTAGCCCAGCAGTCCTTGCATGAGGAAATTTAAACCCGGTGAGGCTCAAGGGATCTGTCTACACTCCCACGACTATGCAGATGGCAGGAATTGTTGGCAGGGAAGTGGAAGCACTGGGCTTCAACACGCACACGCACACACATGTGATGGCTTGCCAAGGAGGGGGGAGCCAGGTGGGGTGGGCGGGGTGGGCGGGGTGGGTAAGGAGGGTGCTTGGGG
The DNA here is from genome assembly GCA_004026905.1 of Hystrix cristata. NCBI lineage: Eukaryota > Metazoa > Chordata > Mammalia > Rodentia > Hystricidae > Hystrix > Hystrix cristata. The sequence continues at coordinate 54,787 of PVJO010004003.1, forward strand.
CACTAGGTGGCGCTATGGGATGCCAGTGAGCTAGCTGAGAAAGATTTGCAAATAAATCCCCAAAGCAGCCTATGCAGGGGCCCTTTCAGCACCATCTCACTGCTCCTCACAGACTGTGGGGTCAGAAGGGACTGAATCCTATTCCCAGACATGAATTGGATGTAATTTTCCAGGAGAAATGGGTGGGAATGCTCCTCGAGCCCCAGTTATTTGCACCTGCTATGCCAGTACTTCACTCTCCCATCTTATTTCACCCTGACAACCATGCTGGGAGCAGGCACTATTCTCACCCTCATCTTCAAAGAAGACACTGAGGCTTGGAGAGAGACTGAAGTCACTGTACCACAGGTGATAGCTAATCAGCGGCTCCTTCGTAGCCACACAGTTGCCCATTAGCTTTAGGGACGCTTAGCCCCTCTCTGCCCAACTCCCCTGGTCCTATTATCTAATAGGCCAGTCTGGCCTCCTGCCACTGCTCTGCCCTGCCTCCTCCCCCAGCTTGCAGTGAAACAGTCCTAGTTTCACGGGGACATTTGCTTTGCCCCTTTAAGAGGAAGGAAGGAAGAGAGGGAGGGAGGGAATGAGGGAGTGAGGAAGGAAAAAAGGAAAAGAGAGAGGGAGGGAGGGAGAAAAACCAGTGTGTTTCTCATCATGTGCCTGGCACTTTTACCAACATCTCCTTTCACTGCCATGCAGCGGAAGGGGCCTAGGTTGCACCTCACAGGAGCTTGTTTGCATGCCAGGAGTAAGCAAATGCCAGAAATAAGAAAGGAAGGAGGTATAACTGATATGCACTAATAAAAGATGTGAAGAAAAAAGGAAGGAGGGAGAGGAGGGCAGTAGAAAGGTGACAAGGATAGTGAGGGTCTTCTAAACCCTCTTCCCAAGGTGGGGAAGGAAAAGCAAATTTGCCACCTGTGAAGCAGGCTCAACTGTTCCCTCACGCGGTGTCGAAGCAGGAAAACAGGCATCCAAAAGGTCAGGCAGCTGACTTGAGGTCACTTTCCCCATGCGCCGAATTGGACCGTGGACCCCAGCAGTCTGACAGCCAGACTTTGTGCTCTTAACCTCTGCCCTCTACCTGCACCCACACAGATGGAATCAGACTCCAGAAATTTCTCCAGAAATTTCCATTCATTTCTCCAGGAATTTCCATTTCTACAAAGCTCTCGGGCAATTCTAACACCTAGCCCAGCCTGGGGCAGAATAGCGCCCTGGGGACTAATTAACCCAGGTGACATGTAATGGCCAGTTTGAAATGATGGACACAGGCAGGTACAATGACTCCCCAGCATGTACCATGGACACCCGCCTCGGGCCACTGCCAGCACCCTCCTGAGACCTGAGAGTTGGACCGTGGGGTGGGTGCAGAAGTCTGGCCCTCAGAAGCCAGGTCCAGTGGAGTGAAAGCCTGTGCCCTTGACCACCAGAACTGGACCACGGGGCTGGGGCAGGGCAGTGCGGGCTCCTCCAGGGCATGAAGGAGGCAAGAGATCACTCGCCAAACTGGGGGGTTCCACCTCCCTGCCAGCACTTCCTGCATCCTGCCCAGACCAGGGAGTGCTCAGCAGGCCACCTCTCCCTAGGGACTCGTTGCAGAAACACAAAGCCCAGAGTTCTTGGTTGCCCTGGTAACAGTGGGACCTACTTGGAAGAAAATAGTCTCTTAAAGGCTTGCAAGGGTGGATATTTCCTCTGAGAGCTGACTCTGTCTGACCCACTCCCTGCATTCCTCCCCCGTTCAGGCCTACCACACACAGGGGTAGAGCTGGGGTCCCTCACCTCAGTAACCCTTGTCAAGAGGCTAAAATGGAAGGTGTGTCTCCCTGGCAACGCCGTGTCAAGAGGAACCCTTGCCTTGTAGTAAGCTTTGTCTCCACAAAACAGAACCCAAGGAGGGCCAGTGCTCCCAGAAATTCCCACTTTCCTCCCCATCGACACACAGAGCTGAGGCCTGTCGGCCTATGTGACAGGCTGGAGAGTGTCCCGAATTTCCAGACTACTCCCCCACTATTTCGTACTCTCTCCCTCTCCTTCCTGGACTCCTGAAGTAGCTCCCCACTGGTCTGACCAGCCTTTAATCTCTACTTTCAATCAATCCACCTTCTCCATACTGGTGTAGTGATGCCAGGGCGTGTGTGGGGGTGCCATAGTCCTTTGAACTCACTGGTTTGGTTTGGTTTCTCCTTTTTTTCAATGGCTCTCTCTCCTCAGAGGAACACTTGTGGACCCAATTCTGGCATTCTCACTGTGCGGTCATAAACTACCCGTGCCAGGTCATCTACCCATGTGATACGCCTTCCTTCTTCTCTTCGACCCAAACTCCAGACATCCTGAGTGACTTCCTTCTTTTCCTCACATAGCAGGCTCTTTCGTGCACGTGGGCCTTTGCATATCCAATTCCTTCTGCCTTAAAAATCCACAAACATGGGGCACTGGGGAATGTAAAATGCTTTCCTAGCATGCGGGAGGCTCTGGGTTCAATCCAAAGCACTTCAAAAAAATTACAGACATGCTAGGCATGGTGGCATTCGCCTACAGTCTCAACTACTTGGGAGGCTGAGGCAGGAGAATTGCTTAGACCCAGGAGTTTGTGATCAGCCTGGGCAACACAGGGAGACCCCGGCTCAAAAGAAAAAGAAAAAAAAATTCACAAACATTCCTGGCCCTGCTTCAACCGGCAGTCTTCTCACTTGAAGATTACTTTCTCCACGGAGTCGCCTCTCCTCCCCATGCAAGTACAGCCCTTCAGAGTTCTGCCCAGTCCCTTCCCCCAGAGGCCCATTGCTATAAAGTGAGCTCGCTGGGGCAAGGCTGCTCAGGGTGAGAATGTGGAACTGCTCCCTTTGCAGATGGAGGCCGCACTGGCAGTAGCCTTGAAAAAGGACCTGCCCCTTAAGACCTGGCTGACAGGGGTTGGGGTTTAGCTCAAGTGGTAGAGTACAGCACAAGGCCCTGAGTTCGATCCCCAGTACCCCTCTCTCCACCAAAAAAAAAAAAAGAAAAAAGAAAAGAAAAAAGCCCAGGCTGAGAGCCATGGGATGAAGCGAGGCCAGGAGCTCCCCAGATAAAGCTGGCAGTGTGGCTGCTAGGGACAGGAGGGGCAGGAGTTTGAACAGCTGGTTGCTCCTTCCCGACTGAGCTCCTTGTTGCTGCATGGTCACCATGTCTCTGGGAGCTGTCACCGCCTCTCAGTGGTGGCCACTCTGCTGGGTTTCAGAGTCACACAAGCCTGGCTTTGAACTCTGGCTCTGCTATTCTTTTGCTGTGTCCCCCCCAGTTGGTCATTTCATTTCTCTAAGACTTAGTTTCTTTTTTCTAAAAATGGAGGGAATATCAGAATATATTAATGGACTTATTAATATGAACCAGCAACAACAAAAAATAGCTAATGCTTTTTATAAAATTATTATTTATTAACGTATTTGTTTATTGCAGTACTGGGGATGGAACCTGGGGCCTTGTGCATGCCAGGCAAGTGCTCTGCCAATGAGCTACATTCTCAACCTTTTAAATTTTATTTTAGGATAAGGTCTCACTAAATTGCCCAGGATGGCCTTGGACTTGGGATCATTCCGCCTCAGCTTCCATAGCAGCTGGGATTATAGGTGTACACCATCACACCTGGCTCAAAATATCTAATACAGCATCATATTAAGCACAGACTATGTATTTGGCACAGTTTCACATGTATGAATCATCACAAGGACTCTGTGAGGCAGGTACTGTTACCAGCCCTCCTTTGGCAGATTAAGAAACAAGGAACAGAGTTGAACCTGCCCAGTGGCCTAGCGATAGCACACAAGTGCTTTTGAACTCTCCAGTACAATGAGCAAAGTTCTGTGGCTCACAAATGAGGTCCTAGGAGCAGGACACCTCCAAGATGCAAGGCAAGGTCTCAATCATGTTTAGGTCACGGACCCCACTGGCAGTTCAGTGCAGGCTCTGGACCCCTTCTCAGAATAACGTTTCCACATGCATGAAATAAAATATGTAGAATTACAAAAGAAATCAATCATACTGAAATTGTTATAAAAGATTTCTTTTTAGCACTTTGTGGTCCCAGTTATAGCATTATTCTTGTTTTTCAGTACTGGGGATTGAACCCGAGACCTTTGCACAGACCTACATCTCCCTCCCCTTTTTATTTTTATGGTTTTCTTTTGAGACAGGGTTTCACTAAGGCACTAAGTCGCCTGATGGGCTCAAACTTTCAGTCCTTCTGCCTCAGCCTTCCAGAGTGCTGGGATTACAGGTGTGTACCGCCATGCCCGGCTTTCACTACTTTAATAAGGCATTAAATCACAAGATTTAGTGGCAAGTCTATTGATGAGAAATGTTGAAACAGTGTTAACTGTAAGTGATTCTTTGAGACCCTTACAATTGTAATGCAATATGAAAATATTTGTGATTTCCATTGGTGATCGAGTCACAGATACTGCTAATGCTATTATGGTTTGTCGCCTATATTTCTAATTCAAGGAAATGCTAAATTTCTGTTTGTGATTAGCAGAGAAAAGATCAAATAAGTTTCTGATCCAGGTTCACAGACCCCCCTAAGTTCTCTCCACATTCCCACTGGAGGCCCACAGAGCTCAAGTTTAAAAGCCCTGTCCTAGAGTGTCACAGAATAGACAATGGCTGCCCTGTCAGCTATGGGGACAAGCTGGCAGAGGGACAAGTGTGTGGTTTCTCTTTCAAGAACTGTTTACAGAAATCATGAAGTCTGGCAGCTCCCTCTTCCTCTTGGTCTCGAGTCAGCAGCCAGGGCAGGGCTGGGGCTGTCACACTTGGTTTGAGTTTCCAGCTCACCACACACCCATCTAGAGTACTTGGTTTGCTGCCGTTTCCTTGCCAGGGGAATGTTGGATTTTGCTCTACTTTTAAATTGGGACTTGCTTGCATGCACAGATTTCTCATCGGTCTGGAAAGAATCTTGAAGTGGGCATGTTATTGGCTCTTAGGTATTTTCTGAACTAATGAACGCTTTTAGTAGCAGCTCAACCAGGCTTAGGGTTTGCATAAATAAGGGGAAAGATTACCAGCTAGGTTAGGTACCCCAGAACACCAGTCAGAATCAGCACTGGCCCCCAAATCCCAATCGTTTTTCCCTGACTTCCTGACTTTCCACCTGTCAGCTGAGTCCTTGCCAACAGGGCAGAATAGTCCTGGGTGCAGTGACAAAGGAGACACATGGTCAGTATGGTGTGTGTGTGTGGGGGGGGCTTGGGTTTTCTTACTTGCCTCCGTTCAAGACTCAACTAAGCCAGGTGTGGTGGCACACTCCTGTAATCCCAGCACTTTAGGAGGCTGAGGCAGGACGATCAACAGTTCGAGCCCAGCCTGGGCAACTTGTGGCTTAGCAAGACCCTGTCTCGAAATTTTTTAAAAAAGGGTTAGGGATATAGTTTAGTGCAAAGGTCCTGGGTTCAATCTCCAGCACCCCCCCCCACACCACACACACACACAAAACACCAACCTGAGCAATGCTCATAAAGATAGGACCTCAGGCTTACCTATAATGCCTTGTTTGGGAGCGCCAGCTGGCCAGAGCCCAACACCTTCTGTTCTTCTCTATGCCTTCATATTTACTCAGAAGTGAACAACACTTGGCTGATGGCCACCTACTAAAAATGCTGCCACTTAATTCCCACAGTGAGAGGGTGGGATTGTGATAGCCATGTACACCATACCATTGGGTAGTGTTGAGGCTGGTTTAGAATAATCTGCCTCAGCAGAGGGAACAGAACAATATGATTTGGGGTCAGGTTGAGAGCTCCACATGCAGGAATGTGGAGAAGACTTATTTCCTTGAGACACGCACACACACACACACACACACACACACACACACACACACACATAACACATGTTCTTATGTTGGCCAAAGTTCTTAAACATAGGCAGAAAGAGACTGGGGGTCAAATGGGAATTCAAAACAACCTTGGTTAGCTAGATTAACCAAAAGTAAAAGAAAGAAGTCTTCCAATTACTAAATTCAGAAGTGATAGGAGACATTAAAATCAACCTAACAGAAAAGGATTAGAAAGGAATATACTATGAGCAACTGTAGGACAATAAACGAGTCAGCTCAGATGAAGTGCCAAATTCCTAGAAAAGCACAAGTGCCTGAAGAATAAATAGAAACTTCAAATAAACCTATAATAATAAAGAAATTGTATTAGTAATCAAAACTACCCCCAAAGAAAAGCCCAGACACAGATAGCTTCATTGGTGAACTCTACCAAACATTTAATGAAGAATTAATGCCAATTCTTCCCAAACTCTTTCAAACTACAGGAGAGGGGATAACACTTCTCAAGTCATTATTTTAGGCCAGTATTTCTCTGATAGCACTACTGACAAAAATATCATAAGAAAAGTACAGACCAATATGTCTTATAAATATGGATGCAAAAGTCCTCAACAAGACATTAGTAAGCTAAATCCAGTAATATACAAGAAAGATCATATACCATGATCCAGTGGGACTTATCCCAGGAATGCAAGATTGTTTTAACAACTGAAAATCAGTGAATGCAATGCATCATATCAGTAGAATAAAAAACAATACAACGTGATCATTTCAGCAGGCCTAGAAAAAGGATTTGAGAGAAAATTCAGTACCTTTTCATGATTAGAAAAACACAGTCAACAAAGTCGGAATAAGTGGGAGCTTCCTCAGCCCAACAAACGCACCTATGAGAGACCCACGGTGAGTGTCACATTTAATGGTGAAACACTGGATATCTTCCCCCCAAGACAAGGGTGTCCATTCTCACCACTTCCATTCAACATTGCACTGGAGATTGTAGTCAGAGCAATCATACAAGAAAAAAAATAAAAGGCATGCACACCAGAAAGGAAGATGTAAACTATATTTGCAGAGATGACATGATCTCATACAGAGGAAAGTCTAAGGAATCTACTAAAAATTTTTAGAATTAATATACATGTGTAATAAGGTTGCCAGCTATGAAGTCAATATAACAAAAATTATAATTCTATTTACTTGCAATGAACAACCTGAAATAAAATTAAGAAAATAACTCCATTTATAATACCATCAAAAGAATAAAACACAGACCAATAAATGTAACAAAAGCAGTACAAAACTTGTACTCTGAAAACTGTGAACAAGAGAGAATGAAAGATGGAAACAAATGGAAAGACATCTCATGCTCATGGAGCAAAATAATATTGTTTAGATGTTAATATTCCTCAAATTGATCTACAGATTCAACACAATCTCTATCAAAAATCTTTCTTTGTAAAAATTGACAAACTGATCCTGAAATCCATTCAGAAAGTCAGACTCCCAGAATAGCTAAAACAATATTGAAATTAAAAAAAAAGTTGACTAGTTCACTTCCTAATTTACAACTTTATACAAAGCTATAGTAATTAAAATAGCCTGTTGTTAACCTACATATAGATATATAGATCAATGAGACAGAATTTAACAGTCCAGAAATAAACCCACACATCTAGGGCCAGTTGGTTTTTGATAAGGGTGCCAATTCCACTTAATGGGGAAAGACTAGTCTTTTCAACAAGTGGTGCTGGGGCAACTGTATATCCAAGTGCAAAAGAACAAAGTTAGAATTCATTCTCATGCACATAGAAAACTAAACTCAAGATGGATAAAAGGCCTACACACAATAGATTAAATTAGAAAACTTGGAAAGAAACATAGGTACAAATCTTTTGGATTATTCAATAGTTTCTTAGATATGACACTCATAGCACAGTCGACAAAAGAGAAAAAAAAGACAATGGACTTCATCAAAATGAAATACTCTGTATTATAAATAATGCCCTCAATAAAGTGGAAAGACAGCCTATAGAGTGTGAGGACATATTTGCAAATCATATGTCTGATAAGGGACTCGAGCCTAGAGTATATAAACATCCTTTACAAATCAATAATAGACAAATAGCTCAAATCCAAACTGGCAAAGAACATGAAAAGACATTTCTCCAACGAATATACACAAATAGCCGACAAGCACATGAAAAGATACTAAACACGATTAGTCATTAGGGAAGTGCAAATAAAAACCACAAAGAGATACCACTTCATACCCACTTGGGATGGCTATCACAACCAACTCAGACACGTGTTGGAGGATGCGGAGAAACTAGTACCCTTGTACATTGCTGGTGGGAATGGTGCAACCATTTTGGAAAACAATCTAGCACTTCCTCAAAATGTTAAACACAGAGTTACCTTATGACCCAGTACTCCCGAGAACCCAGAGAACCGAAAACACACATCCACATAAAAACTTGTACGTGCATGTTCATAACCACGTTACTCACTATAGCCGAAAAGTGAAAGCAATCCAAATAAATAAAATGTGGTATTTTCATACAATGGAATATTATCCAGTTATAAAAAGGCATGAATTACAAGTACTTTCTACGACATGGATGGACCTTGACAGCATCCTGCTATGTGAAAGAAGACAGTTGCAAAAGGCCACATAGTCAATGATTTCCTTCCCTTTCTTTCTTTCTTTCTTTCTTTCTTTCTTTCTTTCTTTCTTTCTTTTCTTTTCTTTTCTTTTCTTTCTTTCTTCTCTTCCTTCCTTCTCTCTTTCTTCCTTTCTTCTCTTTTCTTTCTCTTTCTTCCCCCAGGGCTGGGGTTTGAGCCCAGCATGCTAGGCAAGCACTCTACCACTGAGCTACATTCCTAGCCTTAATCACATTTCAAAAGCTTGTGGTTAGAGAAAGAAATCACCAATAATTTTATCTTGTCTACATGCATAAATATTTTCACATAAGTACAATCACAGTAAAGACAGAATTTTCTACCATTTTTAAACTCACCGAGTCAAAGAACTTTATGATTCAGTTAGAATTACTGTCATGCTGAGGGAACAGACAGAAGTCCAGGGCGCCATTATTTCCAACAATGAGTGGTTAGCATTTATATACATGGTCTTTCTTAAGTCTCAAACACTGCTCTAGGCACTCGACAAATCTAATATTCACAACCACCCTGTGAAATAGGCACTATTTTTTCTCTCGTGTCATAGAAACTGAGGCGCTGAGAAGTTAGAGGCTGGTTACATATAGCTAGTTACTCAGGCTGCCTAGTACCATGGTCTGTGGGAGATGTCTCAAACTTTAGTATGGGCCAGAATTCCCTGGAAGGCCTGTTAAAACAGAATGTTGAGCCTCACCTCCAGATACTCAAGCTGAGGAGGTTTGGGGTAGGATCCGGGAATCTGCATGTCTAACAAGTTCCCAAGGGCTATTGATGCAAGGATCACTTTTTTTTTTGTTTTTTTTTTCTTTTTTGGTGGTACTAAGGGTTGAACCCAGGGCCTTTATACTGAGCTACATCTCTATCCCTTTTTAAATTCTGAGATAGGGTCTCACAAAATCGTTAAGTTGCCCAGGCTGGGCTTGAACCTGTGATCCTTCCTCAGCCTCCCAGAGTGCTGGGATTACAGGCATGCGCCACCATGCCTGGCTAAGGACCACATTTTGAGAACACTGCCCCATACTCTGCTGCCCCCCAAGAGTAGCACTGAGGTCAGAGATACCTAGAAGCCAAGTCAGTCCTTCTGGTGGCCAGGAAGGGGGCAGTACTTGGCATCTGCCATCTCTTCTTCCCTCATCCTTCTGCACTGGCAGGACATCCACTGAGCAGCTCCACTCCACAAGGGGCTTATCTTATTCATGGAAGCCTCAGACTCAATTAGCTAAATACCATCTCATCCATAAAGGACTGAGAAATCAGTCCTTGGCTGTTAGAGTGTCCAGGCCACTGCCGAATTAATGCGTGTGGTGTCACTTGCCTGGTGCCTGCAGCCAACTGATCTCACAGGTTAATAAGATGAACTCAAGATGAACTCAGCTAGATGCCTATAGCTTCCTCTGCACCCCAAACTTGAGGAGGTTCGGGCTTATCACTAATGGAAGAAAGCTCTGTTCCCTTTCAAAGTGAGCAGCTTTTAGAAGAGTAAGGGCCCCTTTAGGTTGCACTAAGTCAGACTTGGCTTTGGGACCTGGGGCTCGAGCCTGGCTCAACTGAAAATTGATGGGTGAGCATAGGGAGCCAACAGGATCAGCGTTGATGAGGAGGGACAGATTTGTCCACCTGACCAGAAAGCAAACTGCCGGAAAGCTTGGGCAGATGAGCTCCCAGGGAAAGAGTGGCGCTTGGACTTGGATCCATCTAGCTCTGCGACTCTAGACACGTCCTAGTCGTGCATCTTCTCTGAACCAAGGTTTCCCAGTTCGTCAAACAGACAGGCAGCACTTCCACACTGCATTCCAAAGCCATGACAGCACCACAGGGTCCAAAATAATGTTCGGGTCCTGCGAAGCACCTAAACTAGGGAGCTGGATCATCCGATGAAGCTAAAGGTCACCGCCCGAGGACACAATTCAGGAATGGAGATCGGAGCTCAGAGTGGTAGATGCAGCTAGGCCTGAGTTTAAAAATGAGTCTTTCTTCTTTTAGAATCCCAATACCTGCCTATGGCCTTGCCCTTCTGAGGTAGGAGTAAGAGGTGGAGATGGCTGGCTGGGAAGGTGGGCAGCCTGGGGGAGTGGCCTGGGCCTGATGTCGGCCTGTGGTGCAGAATCCAAGCCCAAGCGTTGCCTCTCGGGACCAGATGTAGACGTTGTCATGGGTTTCTTCCAGAATTTGGACAAGATAAATAAAGGCAGCACCACCATGAGGGAGCTCTCTCTCCGACTGCATTGCCGGCATCGCCTGCATTTGCGCTGCGGGGGTGGGGTGAGGATGATGTCCGTGCATAACGTGGCAGGGCTGTCATGTCTTTATGATAGCCCAAATCGTGTCCCTTAGGTGCGGGACATATTTCTGCTTTCTTTTGTTGTTTGTTTTTTGTTTTTTTAAATAATGTGGAAACTTTAATACAATGTTACTACTTACTACATTTAAACAAACAAGATCCAAACAGACATATCTTCAACTCCAGCCCCATGTTCAAGCCAGAAGCCTTTAAAAAGAAGAAAAAAAAGCTGTCTTCGTGTGCCACAACATAATAATTGGAACACCAAATCTATAGAGCCGAGACTTTGCTCATATCCTGGGCTTTATAATTAACTTTAGTCTCTTTAGTCTGTATTAGGGTATCATATATTTTGTTACTGCTTTTTTTCTGAGGCAGTCTCACTAGACAGCCCAGCTTCATTCCCCTCGCCTCAGCCTCAGGAGTCCCGGATCACAGGCTTGCGCCATTCACTGTGTGTGGTGGTAATATTCCTTCTTATATGTATCAAAACTCATACTAAACAATGAGTTCTGGGTTGCAAAAGAGGATTTATTTTTTGCACCTGTCCATTATGCTTTCTTTTGTTGTTATTTTCTCCATTCTAAACTTTTTCTCTGTTTGGCCCAAACTCACTCTGGGGAGCCAATTTCTCCCTCTGTTTGCCCTTTTGAATAAACTTTGACACTGCTTTGTCCAATTCCTTGTTCGAGGTGGGAAGAACCCGGAACTTGGAATACAACTGCCCGATAACATTTTAAAGAGGTCACCTCTGCCAGGCAGTTGCCTATGTCCCACCCAGATTCTGCCTCAGGAATAAATGATTTATTCTCCTAATTGATGTCAGAGCTGCCAGAAGAAAGCACTTTCTTGCCATCCCTCTTTGGGGACTGGCTTATCCAATGGGGACTGCTTCTCCGGTAGCGGCCCCAGCCCGCCTCAGGGCCTCTTGGAGGAGGACCGACCCTCCTCAGCTCAGGCTTTCCCTCCGGCTGCCCAAGGCCCTTGCCGGGCTCCACTGCAGGTTACATTCGCTTTTGCACAATCCTTCCTCACTCACTTTGTACAGCTGGGGGTCCCAAAGCCTCCCTCACAAGCTTCCTGCACACTAACCTCTGCCTCGGAGCTGGCTTCCCAGGGCTCCCAGCCGCCCTTGGCAAGGAGGGCACTTCCAAGTGCAAGAGGCACAGTGACACACATTCTCCCACTGGCCACTTTCCCATTGGCCCCTGTAGCATCCAGGGTGATGGCTCGCTGCCACCCCCAACGTTCCTAGCAATCTCTCTCTCTCTCTCTCTCTCTCCCCCTGGGGATGGACCTCAGGGCCTTGCTCATACTATCATGTTACGTAAACACTCTACTGCTAAGCTACATTGCCAGCCCCCCACCCCCTTGAGATAAGCTCTCACTAATTTGAGCTTGAATTTGCAATCCTCCTGCCTCAGCCTCAGGAGTAGTTGATTACAGGTATGAGTCACCAGGCCCAGTTTAGCAATTTCTCTCCTTAAAAAATTGTCAGCTTGAAAGTTTTCTCTTATGCTTTTCTATTTGTTCTTCTTGCAAACGCAAAATACACTTATCCCAGTTAAAAATTACATCATACAAACTGAAAGAGGAAAAAAAATCGATCCTACACACCAGAAACAACCGCAGCTGATACCTTGGGTATATCCTTCCAAAAGTTTTGCCACGCCAAAAAAGGCGGGATCATACTGTAAATACTGTTTGGTGATTTGTGTATATTCTCTACCATGGTAAGTATTTTCAGAAAGCTACGCTGAGCTACCTTATGAGAAGGGAGATGTGAAGGCTCAGAATCTCTGGACAGCCAGAGACCCCAGTGCAGCCCCTTCATGCAAAACACCTGTGGAAATTGAGGCCCAGCGGGAGGAAGGGCCTCTTCTCAGGTCCCATGCTGCACGACAAGGACTCTACCCCAGCCACTGGAGGCTATCCAGAGCACCTTCCGACCTGGCCCTGTGCCCTTCTGAAAAGCGCAAATTGGTATACCAGGTTCAAACCAGAATAGGAGCAGGAAATAGGATTTGCATTTAAAAAATGCAAGAAAATGAGGCCAGCATGTCTGTGTTCAAGTCTGGGTCCAGGCTGCCTCTCAGGGTTCAGGCTCAGCTCCGACGTGGGCAGCGGAGCTCCTCTGAGGAGCCGGCAAGCTGTGTGTGGAGAGGCCCTCTCTGCAGCTGGCATCTCTCCTCTCGCTGGCAGTCTGCAGCTCTGCCTCCCACCTGCTCCTCACACAGCAGGCAGAGGAATCGGGTCCTCGAAAGTAACTCAGGAAGGAGGCCATGAATTCATTCTTAGATACAACGCCAAAAGTAAGCATTAACAACGAATGAAAAAACAGATGAACTGGACTTCACCAAAGTTAAGAACTTTTGTGCTTCAGAGACCACCATCAGGGAAATGAAAAGGCACCCATACGAATGGAGAAAATATTTGCCGACCATGTATCTGATAAATGGCCTGTACAGAATAAAGAACTCTTACAACCCAATAATAAAAAGACAGCACAAATAAAAAAAAGGGCTAAGCATCTGAATAAATACTTTTCCACAGAATGTACACAAATGGCCGGTACGCAAAAAGATCTTCCACATCATAGGTCACCAGAGAAATGCAAACCAACATAGCAGCGAAACTCTTCACACCCACTAGGATGGTTAGACTTAACCGGCAATCACAAACGTTGGTGCTGGATGCGGAGAAGTTGGAACCCCCATGCACTGCTGGGAGGGATGTGAAATGGCACCGCCACTATGGAAAACAGCCTGGCAGTTCCACAAACGATTAAACATAGAGTTTACACAAAGAATTACTACACAACTCAGCAATCCCACATGGAGGTATTTACCCAAGCGATTACCTACATAAAAACTTGTACACAAAGGTTTATAGCAGCATTATGTATAGTAGCCAAAGGGCAGAAGCAATCCAAATGTCCATCAATGGGTCCATGGAGAAGAAAAATGTGGTCTACCCATACAATGGAACATTATTCAGCAATAAAAAGGAGCAAAGTACTGATACGTGCTATAGCACAGATGAATCTTGAAATCATTATGCCAAGTGAAAGAAGCCAGTCACAAAAGGCAACACACTGCATGATTCCTTTTATGAGACATGTCCCGAATAGGCAAATCCACAGAAACAGAAAGTATATTAGTGGTTGTCTATGGCTGGGGGTGGGTAGGGTTTGGCAGAAGTAGGAAGCAACTACTAATGGACAAAATGTGCCCTTTTTGGGATAATGACAATGTTCTGGAATTAGGTGGTGTGATGATTCTACATGTCTGGGAATATACTAAGAATCCAATGAACTGTAGTCTTTAAATGGGTGAATTGCATGGTATGTGAATTATATCTCAATAAAGCTATTAGTAAAGAAAAAAGGAAATCACACCTGTAGTAGTCAACCTTGTCACTGGGACAAAATATCTGATACTGGAAACTTAAAAGAGGAGAGGTTTATTTTGGCTCATGGTTTCAGAGAATTCAGTCCACAGTTGACCAGCTCCAAGGCAGAAACGGCATGGTGGAAGGGCTTGCCAGAGGAAAACTGGTCACGTCATGACAGCAGGGAAAGAGAGGAAGAAGGGAAGAGCTGGGGACAATAATACACCTTTCCAGCCTCTCCACCCCCCCGCCGTGACCCATCTCTTCCAACCAGGCCCCACCTCTAAACAGCACAGTCAGCCATGAACTCATCAATAGACTAACCCACTGAATACATGAGACTTTTGAAGGGCATTTTAGATCTAAACCATAATTACATGTTATTGTTCTCCTGAACACCAGGTCTTCCCACTGCTTGTCATGAGACTGGATTAGGATGTGAAGTCCTTACCATGATCCATAGGGCCTGAATGATGTGGCCTCTGGCCCCCTCTGGGCCCCCTGCCCACCACTCTCCTTGCTCACTCTTTTCCTGTCATGGGGCCTCCTTACTGCTCCTCAAACATGTGCCAGGCCCATTCCCACTTTGAGACCTTTGCGCCCATTCCCTTGCCTGAAACACTTCTATCAGATGGTCATGTCTTGTTTCTCTCCTTCGCTTGGATCTCTGCTCTTCAGATAGACCTCCTCTGCCCTTGCTATGGTGTCCCCATTATTGTCACCTTAGCCACATCACTCTGCTTTATTTCCTAGAACTTACCACCATTTGAAACTCTTCTTGTGGATTTCATTGTTTACTATCTTTTTGCCCTATCCTGACTGTAAACTCCCCGAGGTCAGGGATCTTGTCTGTCTTGGTCACCAGCATATTCACAATGCCTGGCATACAATAAGTGCTCAGTAAATGTATGTTGAACGAATAAATGAATGAATCCCATTGCAGCCAAATCATCTTTGCAAATATCCACTCCTGATGGGCGGGGCGGTTATGAATAAGTGGACGGTCTGTGCAGCTCCTCCCTGCCAATGAAATGTTAGCGGGCTGCAAATTCTTCATTTCAGCTTTTGATAGAGTTTGCCATCTGCTGTCAGCTGCTACCTGATTGTAGGCCCGGCACCCTGGCTGCAGCGCTGGCCATAGAAGGTTACAGTTGCCTGTTGACTTTCGTCTTTTCCACTGCTGGGAATGCCTTGAGGGAAGGCTACGGACATCTCTTCTGGAGCAGCACAGCCTGATCCAGGGAGGTGCCTACTGTGTGCTTGTGTACACAGTCTTGTGTCCCCTACAAGCAGGCCTGTCTTTTTGCCCAAAGGGGACCCAAGGTGGGCATGACCTGCAAGTAGACAGGGTTTCTCGACTCTGCTTGAAGACTAGAACCACGGGGCGTGGATACATAATAATCCCTGAACTCCACTCGAGGAGTTTTACTGGCTTGGTTTGGAGTCGCGCTTAATACAGGCTGCTTTACAAAGCACTCTAGGCGAGTCTTAAAAAAGTGTTATTGAGCCTCTTTAATGTATCAGGCATTACGCAACCCCCGTGCATATAGTATCTCTAACTTCTGCAACAAATTTTGATTTTAAAAATAAAACTTAGGGGGCTGGGACGCGTAGCTCAGTGGCAGAGTGCTTGCCTGTCATGAATGAAGCCCTGGGTTCAATCCCCGGCAACACACACACACACACACACACACACACACACACACACACGAAAGAAAGAAAGAAAGAAAGATGACTGAGAGAGACCGTAAGTTGTCCAGACCACGCAGTAAGCTGTACACCTACACTTGCATTCAGGTCTCTCCAACAGTTAATCTCCCAAACTGCTCTGCAAAAGCAGGTATTTCATGATGTGTTTGAGGAGATGGTTATGATTAACCTGAATCAAACATTATTCAACTAAACGTATATCAAAACATTAAATGGTACCCTACTAATATGTAGATTTTAAAATATTTTATGTATCAATAAAAATAAAATTTATTTACTTATTTACTTATTTATTTATTTATTGGTGCTGGGGATCGAACTCAGGGCTTTGCACTTGCAAGGCAATCACTCTAACCACTGGGCTAAATCCCCAACTCCACAAATAAAATTTGAAATGCTCTTTTTGAGAATCTTTTAGTCATAGATATTTTATTACGTATCATTACTATTCATATATAAAAATAATAAAAATTGAAAACCTGGTGGAAAAAACAGAATTTATTTTTTTTGGCGAGGACAGAGGTTGGAACCCAAGGCCTTGCGCATGCTCCACAGTACTTTTCCACTGAGCCACACCCCCAGTCAACAGGATTTTGCACTCTCTACTCCCCTCACCATTTATTGATTGACTGATTGATAGCTACATATAGATAGATAGTACTGGGGATTGAACCAGGGGCCTTTGCACGGAGCTAATTCCCTAGCCCTTTTTAAAAATTTTTTATTTCAAGACAGGGTCTTGCTAAGTCAATAAATTTCCTGGGCTGTACTCAATTTTGCAATTCTCCTGCCTCAGCCTCCCATAGTGCTGAAATTACAGGCGTGTGTCATCACACTTGGCTTCAATAGATTTTCTCAGTCATGTATTCCTGGGTGATTACAAGGGACAGTGGGTTTGGTAACACCAGGCTAAATGTAAGTAGTGCTTGATTGGCGCTCCTGAGGCAGCTGGCATAGTCGTAATACAATTTCCCTGGGTGGGTCTTCTGGTCCAGGAATCGCAAGGGATGAGACCCCCCGGATTCTTACTCCCAGCTCCATGAATTCCCAGCTATGTGACTGTGGATGTATCACCCTCGTGAAAGCCTCCGCTTTATCTTCTAGGAAATGGGAAAATAGCACTTACTTTACAGTGAGGATTAAATTAGAATGAGAATGTTCAAATGATGGTAAATTTCACTCTCCTACTGAAAACTGCACATGTGTGTGTGTGTGTGTGTGTGTGTGTGTGTTTGTGTGCGCGCGTGTGCGCGCAGTGCGGGAGGGGAGTGGGATCCTGACGGGGACCCTGTTTGTGCTTAGTGCTGAGCGCTCACCGGAGCTGGCTGTGGAGAGGCCGGGGGTGGTTCAGAAGGCCGTGGCCGGGGTGGGGAAGGGGCTCTTTCTTAGGGCCAGATTTGCCAGACCTTGGCCAGTCTGACAGCTTCATGACCTCGAGCGAACCAGTGACCATCTCACAACAGGAGCCTATTCGAGGCTTACTGGGGGCGGGGGATGGGGCGGGGAGACCCAAACGCTCTTTAATACTAATTGGAAATTTCAAAAGAAGCAACAGACTTTGCCATATATTAAGGAAAGCCTAGAACCTGGCGTGCAAGGGCTGGGTTTAGAGGGATGGGGCATGGTTTTTTCTTTCTTCTCTCTCTGTCTTTGTCTCTCTCTCTTTTTTCTTTCTTCCCAGTGCTGGAGACAGAACCCAGGGCTTCACACAGGCTGTGTAGGCAAGAGCTCTGTCACTGATTTGCAGGCCATTTCCTGGAGCCTGCTCTTTTTTTTTTTTTTTTTTTTTTGAGACAGGGCCTCACTATGTAATTCAGGCTGGCCTTGAACAATTCCCAGTGATCCTCCTGCCTCAGCCTCCCAAGGACTGGGATTATAGGTGTGCCACCATGCCCAGCTGCTTGCTCTTCCTAGTAGGACCAGAATACCTCACCACAGCCTCCCAAACTCTGCGATTATCAAGGTTCACCGTGCATTTCACAAAGCCATAGGGATGGAAGTAAAAGTGTAGGCCCTCCTGGCTCCTTCTCTTTTTCTGCAAAGCAGCTTCCCAACCCTTGGAAATTTAGGGGCTCCTGCCCCTGCTCTCTCTTGCCTTGAGCCCCTCAAACCTGTTTCCCACTCCAAAGGCCCCAGTGTTTCCTGAGTCTGCAGAGCCCCTTGGAATACCTGCGAGAAGGAGAGAACTCAGAAAGGAGGGCCAGAGCTACTCTGAGGGTGGTGGATCTACTGCTCCTACGGTCCGGGCACTTGCTGCCTTGCAGCCTGCTGCCCAGCCACTCTCGTGGGTAGTCTTGTCTCCTACCTCCACTTCATTCCCCTCACAAGAGTCCTTGGACTCTTTGAAGACAAAAAGGAAGTGTGATATATCTGAGTGCTTCTCATGGCCTGACACAGAGTAGATGCTCCTGGGAGGAGTTTTAAATGAATGAATGAATGAATGTGGGCACAAGATAGTAGTCTGGTTCTGTGTTTCAGCTTAAGAGTCATTTGACTTCACAGTAGAAACCTAACTCAGTTCTGCACTTATGTGTGACCTTGGATAAGTCACCTCACTCAGCTTCCATATTTACAAATTGAGATGATAATGATGCCTCTGGAGGGTTGTTATGAGGATTACAGGTGAATGTGTCAGCTGTTTGGTTCACAATAAGGACCCATTAAGGAGTATCTGTTGCCTTGGTCTGCCTTCCCTTAATTCCCCTTATGGCTGAGCAGTGTGCCCACTCGCATACCTGGAGAGCCTGGGCCTCTGGTCTGGATGCCCTCCTCATGTAGCTTCCCTTTGCACACTCTTTTATGGCCTCAGCTTGTGTCGCCAAAGGCAAAGCCCTGGAGGGCGACTCCCAGCCACGCAGTCCTAAGCGGGGCAGGGGGTCCTCGCTCGG
Organism: Hystrix cristata; assembly: GCA_004026905.1. Lineage (NCBI taxonomy): Eukaryota > Metazoa > Chordata > Mammalia > Rodentia > Hystricidae > Hystrix > Hystrix cristata. Next base: position 73,550 of record PVJO010004003.1, read on the forward strand.
TCCTCTCTCCCTTTCCCCAGCAGGTGTGCTCACAGATTGTTTTCCACTATTTCAAAAACTCAGTTGTCAAACATTGCATATAACCTTCATGGCCAAGTTACTTTCCTAATTCTTGTTGCCATAACAACATGACTTAATGAAGGAGCAATTTTTTTCTTAAAATAATTCGACCCGTTTCCATATCAACAGAGGTTTATTTTGGCTCCACATGCAACGAGGGCTTGGTAGACAGCACCTGGCAGCACCTTCCACGCCCTGGGAGGGACCGGGCCTTCCGGGGGCCATTTGAGAAGTGGCACAAGGACCTTGGTGGTCAGGTGTATTGAGGAGGCCAAGCCTTCAGGAGAACAACAAACAGCGTGGGCACCTCAGAAGTTCCTCCTTGGGTTTTTTGAGGTGAGAGGATAGAACAGGGAGAGGGTAAGCTGTTTGGGGTCTTGTCCAAAGTGTAGGGCCTACATAAACAAATGCCCTGTTGCCAGGCCTCCTTCATGGATACCACAGGCTGGGGGACAGCTTATGAGAGGGGCGACAAGAGGGGCCAGGGCTACACAACGTGCATGCTGTCTGCACCTAAGCTGGCTATAGGCGGCTATTTTCCTTCACGGATTTATTTGTTCAGCAAACATTACTGAGCACCTACTAGGTGTCAGTGTAGGGTTATGTGGGCCCTGTGGGTGCAGCTAAGGATGCGACATCAAGGGTGTGGTTGCCCTAAGGATGCAACAGCAAGATTTAGCCCCTGCCCTTAGGGAGCTGCCTGGTAATAACGTCATTCTTGGAGGCTGACCTCTAGGCTAGCACTTCACGAAGTTTTTGTGCACTGGAATCACCAAATCCCGGGGCAGGGCACTTAAAGTGCAGGTTGCAATGCAGTAGGCGGGAAGGGTGTGTGCAGAGATTCTGTGTCCCTCACATGCTTGCTTCCCGGTTGCTTCGAGAAGCAAGGATCTAGGCAAATTCCAAATTGGAGAAGAGAATATGTTACTACTTTGTTCTGGCATCCTCCAGGGGATGCTTAGTCCTGTGGATTTCAGCGACATCTCTCACTGGAACAGGCGGCTTCTCACTGAGCAGGGGATTCTGCACTCAGAGGTACCAAGGTACTGCTCAAAATCGCTGGGGTTTTTAATAAACAAGAATGAAAAGGTAGAACAAGCAGGGCAGTTAGCCCCCAGCCAAGAGGCCACCAAGTTGCTTCAGTTCCTTCCTGAGGGAGTCTGAGTCAGTCATCTGAAACGGTGCAAGAAAGACAGATCCCTGGACCTACTCAGCTAAGGTCCCACATGAATACACACTTGAGCCATGTCTTGCAGTGGGGCCAGCTGGAGTCATGAGTCACTTCCTAGCTCAGTCTTTTCCTGAGTCCTGTGGCCTTGGGCAATTCAGGTCACCTCTCTGTGCCTCCGCTCCAAAATGGGGATAATAATACTTATCTCGTAGGGATGTTTTGAAGATTGAGTGAGTTAATATCTGTAAAGGGTCAGACACAGTCGGTGCCAAAATAATTTCATTCATTCAACAAATACTTATTGAGCCCCTTCTGTGTATCGGCACACAGACATTGGGGATACAACGGTGAAGAGGACAGACACTCCCTGTCCTCATGAGTTCACACTGAAGTGGAAGAGATGTGAACGGTGAGAAGGAAACAGCCATGGACAGAAAAAACAAGCATAGAAAAGGCAAATGCAAAGGCCCTGGGGTGGGAGAGATGACAGAAAGGAGCCAGTGCACCTGTTGGGCGCAAGTGAGAGGAAGCATGGTAGGAAGAGATGTTGCAGAAGGGAGCAAGAGCCAAGTTACCTCAGAGTCTTGCAGACCAGGCCCAGGAGCCTGGATGTGATGCCCAGGACAACTGGAAGCCATTGGAGGGTCTGTGGTTTGGGGTAGGGATGGGATGTGGTGTGACCTGACTACCTGCTGTGATACTCATCTGCGCTCAGCACTTTCCTCTTCCCTACCTGGTGATAAAGCCACTATGGCCTCCTCCCTGCCTGGCTGGCATCTCCGTCTCCTCAAGTTCCCAGAACTTCAGTGCCCATCTAAGGCCGCAGGGTTGAAAGTCTAGATGCTCGATGGAGCAGTAATGTGGGCCATGTATGCCACTTGCCAGCCACAGTTAACTCAGGTTGATTGGCACAGGGCCACATGCTTGGTGGCCCTTTTCTAGCCTGCATGGGAGGCTCGAGAGCAGACTACACATGGGCTCACACCCTTGCTCCGTCACGTATTAGCTGTGCAGCCCTGGGAAAATCACATTGCTTCCCTGGGCTTTAGTTTCCTCACCTGTAAATAGGTGTAAGAGTAGCGTCTACTCCCCAGGGCAACCTTGTTGATTCAGTGTATGAATCTGGGGGAAATGCTTTAACCCCTTGCATGGTGCTTAGTGGGTGCTACATGAAGCCCCACGGCTCGTCAGTAGGCGGGCTACCTTTGGCTTTGAGATTGAGTGAGTTAATGGACAGGTAAGTGCTGCCAATGTCACAGAGTCTTGAAGACAGGGCAGCTGCTGTGGTGGTCAGGATCACAGATCGCACCTGTGTGCCACAGCGTGCATATTTTCCCCTCCTACCTTGAGGAATTGTCAAAAGCTGTCAGTCTGCTGTAAACCTCTCTCAAACTGTTCCTTCCTCCACTCCCTGGCACCTCCCCGAGTCAAAGTCTTGTTACATTTTTGTTGTACTGGGGATTAAACCCAGGGCCTTTGCACTGAGTTATATCTCCAGTCCATTTTAAATTTTTAAAATTTTTGAGACAGGGTCTCACTAAGTCATTAAGTTACCCAGGCTGGCCTCTCTGCTTGAACTTGCAATCCTTCTGCCTCATCCTCCCACAGTTTTAGGGTTACATGAGTACACTACCATGCTGGGCTACCCTACTACTTCTCACCTAAACAATTACAAGGCCCTCCTATCTGCTGCTTTTCCTGCCTTAGCTCTTGCTCTCTTGCAATTCAGCCTCTACAGGCCGCTAGAGTCATCTTCTAGATACACAAATCAGATCAGCGCCCCCCAACCCGCTTCAAGACCACCAGGGTAAATTGCCAGTTCCTCAGCCTGGCAGACAACCCCCCCCCCGGTCTGGCCTCTACCTCCTCCCCGCTTTACACAGCTACTTGCTTTAGAAGTACCAGTCTCTTGCCCCTAATGATTCCTTTGTGCTGGAATCCTTCTTTCTCTGATCCCTGCCCCTTTCTGCACCTGCACCTAGGAGCACTCTACCAACTCTCTTAGAATCTCTGTAAAGTTTTCCTAACTTTACTTGACTGTGTTTATGGCTCCTTTCCCCAGAGCCCCACAGGACTCTTTCTTCTATGGGTGCACATAGGTCCTTGTCCCACACTAGCTAGTGGCCCTGCAAGGGCAGAGGAGACAGCCCAGTGAGCAGAGCGACAACATGGTGCAACATCGTAGCTCCTGCATTCAGCTCAGCTGATTATAGGGCTCCTGAGCACCAAAGCCAGCAGGGCCCAGGCAGGGAACACCAGGGAGAGACTTAGGCTGAATGGGGCCCGAGGTGAACTGGGAAATCTCATGCCCACCCACTAGGGGGCAGCACTCCTCAGTTTTAGCTGATGCCTCTACTGTGGCCAAATCTTAAAATTTTTTTTAAATGCATGGGTAACTAACAAATTATTATTATATTGGGGTCGCTGATTGAACTAGAGGTCTTGAACATACTAAACATGTGCTGTACTACTGAACTACATCCCTAGATCCTTAAATTATTTTTTAATCTATTCAGAACAGAAAAAACCTAGCTTTTGGGTCACACCTGGTCTCTCAGCCTATCATTTTGCAAACAAAGAATCTGTGTGTGTGTGCGTGTGCGTGTGTGTGTGTGCATGTGTGTGCATGTGTGTGTGTGATGAATAAATGAATGAATGAATGAGTTAATCTGTTTGGATTCAAGTTTCCTACAGCTACTCTAAATTTCAAGGATGGGGAGAGTTTATGCATAGTCAGTTCAGTTGCTGTTTGGTTTGCTTTTTTGGTATGAGGACATGAAAGTCAAAATCAAAAGACAAGTTTTGATATTTCCCTCTTTGAGAATGAAGGCCAGCCTCCTTTTACTTGGTGGCTCTAAACAGTATCAGGTTTCCTGGGCAACCCGCAAGCCTTCTGAGCAGGGCTCTAATCTCAATGTGGTAACATCCTCTCTTTGAGCTATGGGTCACAGCAGAAGGAAGGGAGGGCCACAGCGGCCACAGAGCCTATTTCTGCAGTGGTTGACTTACTTAGTGCAGGGGATAGCGAGGGCTCAGTTTTCTCCAGCTCCCCCCACTCCCTGCCATCCCATCCTACCTGGCTTTACCCCAATGGGAGAGACTGGAGGAGATGCTGAGAATGCTGAATTACAAGTATTGAGGACTCGTGCTTGCTTCGGCAGCAATATACAAGTGTCGAGGACTCAAATTCTGTTTAGGACCTGGCTCCTTCCCTGGGAACTCCTATGACTGGCTATGGTCTGCGGGCTGGGATTTACCCAGAGGCCTGACCAGTGAAGCTACATTTCCTGCATCAAAGGACAGCACACTTTGAACAGCCATTCAGGACCCCTCATTCAGTTCCAAGGCCTCCTTCTACAACTAATGGGGAATAGCTCACAGTTGAGTCCCTCTCCCAGGTAACACCCCTTCCCTGGGTGCTAGCCTGCACCCAAAATCCAGCCAATAGATGGTAGGGGGCACAGGAGAAAGGCCTAGATCCCTGGTCTCAATTGGGACCATCTGAAGGGCTGTCCCAGCTCCAGAGTTCCCAGTAGGACGGGCTGTGATCGCTGGTGCAATCACATTATGGCTGAACTCCTGCCTCTGACCGATCATGCCGCCCTTACTCCGTCATTAGGACTGTTCTAAAAGGAAGTCCCCCAAAAGCCTCCTGCAGGCAAGTCTCTGTCTAGCAATACGTCTCTTGGAGAAGTCAGCCTATGACAGCATAGTTACGCCTGTCACAGGCTGGATTCATTGGTGGCTGCAATTATTCCAGCCTATGACAGCATTGGAGTTATGTGTAAGATTATAAAGGGAGTCAACTGGATTTTCAGTTCTTTCTTTCTTTCTTTCTTTCTCTCTTTCTTTCTTTCTATCTTTCTATCTATCTATCTTTTAAGTTTGTGACATAGTAATGTGTTTGATTAACAGATTAACCTAGTGGTGGGTCTAGTAACTACCATGGTTTTGAAGTAGTCACCGATAGAACAGGATTTCAAGCTATCTGCAACAGCAGTAATGAGATAGAAAAATACCCACGGTTCCCATTGAAGAGAGTCACAGTGCTACTGCAGAGCATTGCCTGGGTTCATAATGTACCTTCTCAGCCCTTCCTCCTGGGAAGGAAAGCCCAGCTTGGGCGGCCTCTGCCTTGAAACTGGAGCCAGGGAGTGAGCTTGCCCACCTGGGGCAGGAGAATGGGCCAGCTCCTCCTGTGCTTTTGTGAATGAGCCATTTCCAGATAGGAGCCATCATGAGCCACCCCGCTGCTCACCTCCTTTACTTTCGGTGAAACAGTCTTGTCTCCTAAAAATACCTGGTCCCCATTTCCTAAGGCCAACATGCTGCAGAAAATGCTTGTTGCCTGTGGTTGGTTTCTTCTGATAGTTTGACCTGTATTCTCACGAAAGGGATTAGTCGCTTATTGCAAAAACAATATTCTGTTACTTTCAAATTATATCTCTTAAGAATAATGAATACTTACACAAGACTACTTATTACAGTGTTTTATACTTAATAAAGCACCTTTTATATTAGGTTGAACCACACAAAACTGCTGCTATTCAACTACTTTGGGAAATTTCATAGGGTCCAATCTAATACATTTTCTCTTATTCTTCACCATATTTTTGGATAGACATCTTTAATCCTCACTTTATGGTTTTTTTGAGACAGGGTCTTGCTACAGAGTTCAGGCTGGCCTTGAACTCGCTATGTAGCCCAGGCTGGCCTTGAACTCACGGCAATCCTCCTGCCTCAGCCTCCGGAGTGCTGGGATTACAGGACTGCACCAGCATGCCCAGGTCTTAGCCCCATTTTACAGTGGAGTACTAAATCTTGGAGAGGTGAGAGGACTTTTGACTGAGGTTATACAATGGGACACAGCAAGGCTGAGATTTGAACTAAGTCTTCCAATACCAATCCCCACGCTCTTGATTCTCTTGGTAGGATAATTCAGCCCGGAAGACCCTACAAGCAATAATGTGACGAGAGACAGGGCCATGAGACCATTCTCTTGGCTTGCCCTCAGGACTGCCTTGCCTGGTTTTACCAATGATCTTTTTGAAGTGGAGATCAGCGGGAGCATTTGTGCCTGCAGCAGAAGGCTCCAAAGAGATGAAGTGATAGGTTTTAGTTTTAGGGTGTTGGGCGCAAGACGTGTAGCAAAGACAATAGCCAGAGCATGTTCACATGTGCCTCCATGCAAGCATGCATTTTAGAAAATGCTACAGTGTAGCTCCCATGTATATATCAGGCTCAAAACTAGGCTCTGAGCCACTAACGTTAAGGGTAGAGTCTTAACCAGCAGGGCTCCAGCCCCTTGGCCAGCCGGAGGAGGGGCTGAGTGGTGGAGGCTGGGGCAAGGTCACCATCCATGTGAGATTGGGGTGGCTGGCAAACTGCTGTCTTCCCTGCCTGGCTACAGGCACCCCTGATTGGGGTTGTGTGGCCACTGTCAACCGGTGCTTCAGGATGCTGGTGCCCTGGAGTGCTTCTAGGCTGGAGGAGGCAACAGCAGGAAAGGAAACAATGGTGCGCTACCTACCGGCACTGCGGGGGGCAATGGGGAGAGCGCGGGTCGGGCTGGTGACTGGGAGCTCCCTCCCAGGGTGGGGTAGGAGGAAATAGCACCAGCTGGGGAGGGCTTGGGTGCAAACCATCAAACAGTGGGCATAGGGTCACCGCCCTTGCCCAGGGACAGCATGCAGCCCTGCGGGGGATAATCCCATTTCTCAGCTGCCTGCAGACTGCCTGGGGGCCAAGCTCTCAACCTGTGCTGGAGTCCAAATGATTTCTAAACCTGGCTGCCCCATCCGCTGGGCCTCCTCTCACACTGCCAGCCCCCGCCGGGCTCAAACCCCCTCCCGGCACGCTCACCATTCCAGGGTCCAGGCTGTGAAGCCATTGTTCTCACTGCTGTTGTCCAGGACCACAGAGGCTCTGGGGCTGCCCGAGTCGAGTTAAAATCTCGCAGTTGAGTAAACCGCGATGTAGGTTCCTCCCACCACACCCTCCCTGACCCGGGCACCAAGGCTTTCCTCAGAGCCCCGTTGCCACACCATTCTGCCTTTGAAAAAGAGAGAGAGAAAAAAAGGAACTGGCGTTGGGTGTTGAGCACACTGAGGTGTGCAGCAAAAGCTGCAAACACTGGCGCTTCCGAAGGTGGAGAAAGGGGAACTTGGCACAGGCTGCAGATCGTTCCCTCCTGCGCCCCAGGCCCTCTCCTTATCTCCAAAGCTCGCGGCTTGCACTGGCTTCTCTGCTCTGCACCCAACCATCACGCCATGCTTATTGGGACCCACAAACTGAGGCCCTCAGGGGCCCCAAGTGTTGCCCCGAGTGATGAAACTGAACTTTTTATCCTTAGTGCCTGACCTAATTCATTCCCACCAATCATGGAGGCTCACAGCTCAGGTGACAGTTCGGCCATCTCAGCCTGCTCGACTCCCACTGTCCACTACAGTAGCCACCAGGGTGTGGAGTTCAATATCACGTATGCACAAAAAAGCACATGTGTGCTTAGATATGAAGGGAATAAGTCTGTAAAGATACAAGAGGAGTCCAGCATGGTGGTACAAGTTCAAGGCAAGCCAGGGCAACTTAGTGAGACCCTGTCCCAAAATAAAAAAAATAAAATAAAATAAAAAGAGCTAGGGATGTAGCTCAGTGGTACAGTATTCCTGGGTTCCATCCTCAGTATAACACACACACAAAAATAATAATAGAAAGACAGGCAAGTAACTGTTACCATCAATGGCCTCTGGAGAGTATGAGAAGGGCTTGGAGAGGGTTGGAGCAGGACTTCGACCCAGATATTTCACTTGAAATCCTTCAGTACTATTTGAAGTTTTTACAAAAAAATCTGACATTTCCCAGCAACAAAACCACATAGACAAAGATGGATGAAATACAATAATATTTCATAAATTTAATATACTATACTATAAGTTTACATAAATTTAAATCTATTAAATAAAAGAAATCAAAGTTTCTGCTACCCTTTTCATAGCTGTTTCCATCCCTCCCCTTGCAAACACTCTTCTCATCTTTCTTTTTTTAAATTTCTCCTTTTCTGTCCTCTTTCCTTGCTTTCCCTTTCCTCCTGCCTTCAATACTCCCAAGACTCTGAATGAGAAGCACTCCCCTTTTGCTGGCTTACCACTCAGCTTGAGCTGGAAGCTTCAGGACTTCTACCTGCCTCTGTCTTCGCAGAGAAGGGGCTGAGGAAGGGCTCCATGTTGGGTGCCGTTCACTCTTAGACACCACTGTTGCGGATGGCCCCATCGGCCCTATCCCAGGAGAGAGACCTACCTACTCAGTGGAGACGCATGCTGCCATTTCTCCCTAGCAATTTTGCCACATTTATGTTAACATAGGCCTGCTCAGAAAGAGGAAAAATAACAATTCAAGAAAATGTGCTTGGATGACTTTCTTCTCTTTCCTAATTCAGCGGTTGGTGAAGCCAGGGTAAATGCAGGGGGCTTTGGAGAGACAGTCTAAGTTTGGGAAAGCAATTTAACTGTCGCCTTCAGTTAAAAATCACTAAGAGGTTCAAGTATTCTGAAAAGAGAACCATAGAGGCTGGAGAAAGGAAGAAAGCTCTCTAGCTTCTGGGAGACAGGTATAACAAGAGATTTGTTTGCTACAAGGCAGATGGGAACTTCAGTCCTTAGAGTTTAATTGAGAGAAGAAAAAAGACAAGAGGTCTCAACCGATTGTCAAGCAAAGAATAGCTTCTGAAGGGTGGGCCTGCAAGGACTGGGAAATGAAAGCACTGTTGATGTGTGTAGGGGACAAGTGGTGTGGGAAAATAGCAAATTTTCTTTTGCACGCATTCTCAATGCACATGGAATAAATTGTTTCAAATAAAGAAGGGTCTTGAATGTCTATTGGAACTTTTCTGTTGATCACAAAATAAAAATAAAAAAAAAACCCTGCCTCATCCCTCCTCTAAAAAGGTTTTAAGGACCTGGCGGTGCAACAAAGAGCAAAAACACTGGACTAGGAGTCTGGGGACAGCTCTGGTCTGTCACTTGCAAAATATGACCTCAAATAATGCGTGTGAAATTCCCTTGGAAACTATAAAGAGTAGTTAACTGGGGTTAAGTGTGATTAATTCTTATGAAACTCAAGTTTGTCTTGACCCATCCCATCTCCTCCCCTTTTGAGCCTGCTTCTCTTCTGGCCTCTTGGAACAAAAACTACTGAGCAAAAGACTTGAAAGGATTCCAATTCAAAGGACATATACTGGTCCCCAGGAGACCACTGAGGCTGGAGAATGTTTTCAGCATGGTATGGCAGTGGAAACTATGTTATTTTTAAAGCAACATCCCATTCAATATTTGGAAGTAAATGATTCACCTTGAAGGAGAAACCTGAACATAACCAAAGGCAAGATGCCACATATGTGGCTTTATTACTCCACACACAAGCCACATTTTAAAATATCAAATGCTTATGTAAGATTAAGTCTGGGAACTGAAGGATGCTGCTCTACACAAGAGAGAAGAGAAATATAACCTCCATATAGTGCACCTCGGCAGCTTTAGGGGTGTCTCTGTGGCTTCAAGTAACCCAAGTCCTGGGGACAGTTAGCTGAGATACCGCCTTGCTTCTTCTTCACTCCCCAAAATTAATCCACCACCGCGCTTCACGGACTCTGCCTCTACAGTCTATCCAGCGTCTGACCGTTTCTTGGTACTGGCACAGCCACCACCTGAGTCCAAGCTGCCATTGCTGCAGAAGCCTCCCAAGTGGCCTCTCAGTCTCCTCCTGGCCTCTTTATACAGCAGTCACAGTCTCGCTCATGGATGCATGGGAACCTGGGGCCTTGTGCGCCAGGCAAGTCCTCTGTCCCTGGTTACGCTCCCAGCACCAGCAGAAAGCTTTTCAAACGAGTGCTCCTGTCATATCGCCCTTCCGCTTGGACCTTGCATGGGGTGATTCTTTGGTTGGTGTCCGCCTACTTCTCTGAGCTGAAAGGTCCATGCCAGCAGGGCCCCTGTCTGTTTTGCTCACCTCTGTATCCCCAGGCCTGGCCTCCGGATCCTCTGGATCTTGGGCTTGGCATATAGTAAGCATCCATTTGTTGAATGAAGGAACACATTTTAATAGTTAACATTCATACAGAGCTTTAAAGGTAACGACCATCTCAGTTACCGCTCAGAATAACCCTGTGTCACAGATATTACTGTTCTTCTTTTACAGATGAGGAAATCGAAGCTCAGAGTATTGCCCGCACTGACAGAGTTAATGCAGCACGTATTGAGATACAGGATGGCGGGATAAAAACCCCACGCTTTCAGGCCACCCCTCCCCTAGCGAGCCACAGGGTGCCGACAGGGTGAGGAGCCCACATGGACTTTTATATTTCTTGGCTGTCCGAGAGGCCACTTCACTCGGGCCTCAGGGGCCCAAGGGCAGGCCCTGCAGGAATTCCCTGTCATCCAGTGCTGGGGATTCTAAATCAGGCTTTCCTAGATGACCTTAGAGAGCTACTCTAACTAGAGTGACCTTATTTTCTGAATTGCAAATCAGGATTCTTGGTGTGACAAACAGAATAAAATACCTGAAACTGGGACTTTTCTGGACAATCCAGGGCATGGAGCTGCTGAACCTACGCCACATGGCAGCCACCTAATGGACATTTCTTTTTTTAAAAATTGAACAAAACAAGCCGAAAATGGTGACAACGTTTACTTGAAAAAGTGAGGGTGGAGGTTAAGGAAGAAACTGGCTCTGCAGAGTGAACTTGGAAATCCACTTTGTCTGCAAATAGAACAGCTACCCCTGCTTTTGTCCCAGGTCCTGTCGCATGAAGTATTGTTTTCCACCCTTCGACTTGCAGGTAAGGAAACTGAGGCTAAGAGAAAGACACTTCTGAAAGTCTGTGAATTTCTTTTTGAATTAAATGTGTTGCAGAGCGAACTTGGGCCAAACCAAAGAGAGGAACAGTTAAAAGCAAAAATAAAAGTGCACCCCGGGGGATGCAGGTTGGGGTATCACAAAGAGGCATGATAGCCCATAATGGATATTTCTCAGCGAGTTCTGTCCCAGCTGCCTGGTTCATCACTCTCCAGAAGGTTCCTTTAAAAAACCCACTAAACTATCTCTAGGCCTCACACCAAATTCATTCCACTCAACTCTTTTTACAAGTTTGCTTAATTACTTCCCTTACTGGATCTTATCTCTTCTGCTCAAAGCCTTCTTCCTGGTCTGCCTGCGAGAGCTTCTAGGTCCTGCTTGCTGACGGGTGCTATGAGTGGTTGAGAAAAAGCATAAGCAAAACTGCTTGGGAACCATAGCAACGGGGCCATGGCAACGGGGGCAAACACAGAGAAACAGCCCTTCCCACCCCTCCTGGTTTCTACCTTAGACCGGGCAGCCGGTCCTGATAATGCCTGATGGCCCCAGTGTGTCATCTAATCAGGCAGTGCTGCTAGTAGGAGGCATGGAGGCATGTCACAGTGGTGAGCTTGTGGCAAAGGACATCACCAAAGCCAGGGCTGAAGCTAATGTTCACCCCAAGTACCCTGCACATTTGGTTCAAGTAGCCCTAGATCTCCCCACTGGGCAAGCAGGCCCCCATATTAGGTTGACAAGAGCAAAAATTTGGTTGTCATCCTTGTGGGCCTGAAAGACAAGGATTATAGTGTTGCCCAAGAGATCCACCCCCTAGATTTATGCTGGTGTCTTGCACAAAGGAGGTTTTCAGTGAATTGAGATACAAAGTCTCTTCTTGTGGAAGTTATCTACTTTGAATGTGCTGGGCGCCCCTGGACCAAAGGGTAGGCTCCAGCAGTGCTGTGAACCTCTCTTAGCCTCAGTTTCCTTATCTGCAAGGAGGAGTAGCAGCGATCTCTGCCCTACTTTGCTTTTCTTCTTGTTTTCTTTTTAAATGTCAAAGCAGAAATTTATTAAAATCCATTTATATAGTGTTTTACACACCAAAAAATGTACAGAGTCCTCAACATTCAGGCAATCAACTCTGTTCTTAGAACTGCCTCATAAGAAAAGGATTTCTCTGCTTTCCCCAGTAAGATATTTCTGTTTATGTTCCTGAAAATGATGCATTTAATCACACCACCTTCATAAGAACGATCCCTTTGAGATCCCAAAACCTCTGCAGAGAGTGAAGAGATAAGCACAGAACCTTTTCCAAAATGCAATGTCTTGCACCGGAGGTGTAGTGCAAGAGATGAACGACATGGTGGCTCTTCAGGGAGGTGGGAGGAGCCCAAGGGCCCTAGCTGCAGAGTGTGGCCAGCCGGGACTGCATGGCCTCCAGGGCCTCTTCCTCCTCTTCCTCCTCGGAGGCAGCCATTGCTCCCAGAGGTTCGGGCTCAGGAAGGGCATTGGTCACCTTACTGGGTGCCTTGCCCAAGGCTCTGCTGTAATTTCAAAGAAGGTTTTGTCAATTTCCATTCCAGCTTCTTCCATTTCTTCTTGATCGTCCACGCTTTTGAAAGTGTCCTCTAACATCTCTTCTATGATCCCTGCCTTCATCATCTCTTTGGGACAGCTCCCACATGGTGGCCTGGATTTCTGGGATCTTCACAAGACTCTGCATGGCCTTCATCCATGCCTTCGCAGGATGGCAAGCTAGTTCTTCATCCCCATGAGCACGGAGTTCATGTGCACTTTGGATGCATACAGCTTTCTCATGGCCTTCCTTGACCTGATCATCTCCTTGGGCAGAACCACACACACATCCTTCTGGCCCTTCCTGGCAGCGTCTTTCACAGACCGTTTCACTTTCTCTTCTTCTCTTTGGATATCTCTTATTTGTTTGTCAACAACTCTCATTTCTTTTCTTATCCTCTGTGACCATTCATTGACCAGCTCTTTGGGCGGCTTCTCCTGGGTTTTCCCAAACAGTCTGAATTCACAAACGGTGAACTGAACTGAACTGAACTGAACTGAACTGAACTCGTCTTGCCCCTTCCGGCTTTCAGTTCCCTGCGCCCAAGCAGGACATGGGCAGCCACCTGGGCGGGGCTGGAGGAGAGGATGGGCATCTAGATGCCCCTCTTCTTGTTTTTTAAGGCGACAAAGTTTTTTTTTTTGGTTTGCTGGGGATCGAACTCAGCATCTTGTGCTTGCGAGGGGCAAGCACTCTAACCACTGAGCTAAATTCCCAGCCCCAAGATGAAGAACTATTTCAAGCATACGGAAAATGATTAGGAACAGATACATTTCCCCATATTTGCTCCAGAACCCTTCCCCCCCCAAAAAAAAGCTAGTTAAGCTTCAGCTGAAGCTCCTTGAACCTTCCCAATCACATTCTCCTACCCCACAGAAGAAACACCGTCTTGAATTGGGTATCTCTGACCCACACATTTTAAATGTGCTGTGTATGTGCTTGTGAATAAGAAGCTATACAAATTCCTTCGCAATGGGAACTGAGGATTGAATCCAGGGCCTTGGCACTGAGCTACAGCCCCAGCCCCTTATTTATATATTTATTTATTTTAAATTTTGAGACAGGGTCTCACTAAGTCACTAAATTGCTCAGGTTGGGCTCAAGCTTGTGATTTTCCTGCCTCAGCCTCCCAGAGTGCTGGGACTATCGGGATAAACCACCACACTGGACTTGTATGTTTTGAAATTGCATCAAACTCCACATATCCCTTTGCGATCTGCTTTCTTGTTATGCATTAGGTTTGTGACACATGTTCGTGTTGAGGGCTGGGGGTGTTGCTCAGTGGTAGGAGTGCTAATCTAGCATGTACAAGGCCCCAGGTTTGATCTCCACTGTTTGAATCTACCCTGATTTTATTTATCCATTAATCTGTTGTTTCTCATTTTTTTTTTTGCTATGAAAAGCAGTGCTGCCATAAATACTCGTGGTATATGTTCCTTCATTTACTTATATGAGAGTTTCTCTAGGGTATAAATGTAAAGAATGCAATAGCTGAGGTAAAGGGCAGGAATATATATTTTAAATCTCTTTGTGAGGGCAATATTCTGGTACCTACCCAAAGTAACTATTCACACATTATTTGATAACTGTACTTTTCAAAATTATACTAAGGAGATAGTCGTGTGTGAGCACACAGATAAACGTACAACACCCTTCGCGCCCATTGTTGCTGATAGGGTGAAACTGGCATGATCTTCAGTGTCCATCAGTGGGGGACTGAGGCAGAAAAAGAATCCGTGGGTCACCGACTCCACAGAATACCCACGGACCTTGGGGGAAAGTCCCTTCCTCACCTATCTCCGTCATTCACAGCACAGGGTCAGGGGCACCTTGTAACTGCCTGTGTATTCCTGGTAATCAATTCCAAGAAAAATGAGGAAATAGTCCAGAGAATAAAGCAGGATTCAGGCTGTAAAACTGTGAGACGGAGATAGGATTCTTAGTACTGTGCTTTAAAAGAACATTAAAAAATTGATAAGATGCCCTGCCTTGTCTCAAGCTAAACAACTAGCAGAGAGAATGTCAACAAATGGAAACACTTGTGGTGCCTGGCTATGTACTGGGTTGAGAAATCTCTTATCTCTAGAAATGCAAGTACACTTAATGGATACAAACCAGAAGGTTTAATTTTAAATGTGACTTTAAGAATCATAACGAGCCTCTAACCTCAGCATTTGGGAGGATGAGGCAGGAAGGTTGTGAGTTCGAGGCCAGCCTGTGATACATAGGGAGTTCAAGACCAGCCTGGATGATGTAGTGAGACTCTGTCTCAAAAAAAATCGCAATAGATAGTTCCTCTTGAATGTCTCTATGCATTAGATAGATGCTGCAGTGGGCAGTCTGCATTCTTTGCCTAGACCAGTTTTCACAACACTGCAAAGGAGATGTTATAAGCTCCACATTACTGGCAAGGAAATGGAAAGGTCAAGGAGCTTGGTCAAAGCTGGGTAGATAGCAGTAGTCAGAATCTGAATTCAGATCTGCCCGATGACAAAGCCTGCATTTCTCTCAATAATGAACCTGTACATTTGGAGATAGAAATATAACAGAAACCCAGTTAAATAATTTGCTGAATTTCACCTTTAGTCTAGTTGTATGTCAGAGAAGAATCCTATGATGCTTGGCTTACCTGCCTCACTCACAGCTCTGCTCTGAACAAAGTGGACAGAAGTGAATCCTCCATTCTAGATTAATATTTAGTCATTCAACAACATTTTGTTGAGTGACTACTTTGTGTCAGGCACTGTTTTTTAGGTTACACACGAACACAGCAGAGAACCTATAGCTAAGCTCCCATTGGCCTAGGACAGGCTCTGCACTGAGGATTCAGCCTAACAGGGATTTTCCAGACTACAATGTGACCAGTTGATCTGATGATAGCTCCTCTCATAGGGAACATGGGTATGACAGACAGGCAGCAAGGCGGCCTGGCAGCCAGGCGATGCCCAGGGAGACACGAGGGAGCACAGCCACAGGGTGTGGGGAAAATGAGGTTGCAGGGAGCAGCAGGAGAGACTGTGATGGAGGAAAGTGGAGTGGTGGAAGTGGTGAACGCTGTGCTTGTCCTGTTCAGCGCTCGTGGGGCATTGGCTCTGAAGAAAAGTGGCTACTGGGGACCGCTTCCTCTCCCTCATTTGTGCACAAATACTGGCACACGCCGCCGCCCAAAGAAACCAAAGCACGCCCTTGTTCTTGCACCAGGAAAGGGCCCATCTGTGGCTCCGAGAGCTTATGAAGCCCAGAGCCATGCTTCCCATGCACAGGCTCCTACCTCTCCAGCCGGGCCTGGCCTTCTGTATTCCGTCCTCCTGCTGCATGTGTGAACATGGGCACGATGGATGAAAACATATTTCGCTCCTGGTCCCTCTCTGCAGCAGAATGTCGGGAGGCTTTCTGCTCCTGGCTTGTGATACACACACAGGGGTCCAGAAACAGTTCTGTGTGATGCTGGAAGAGGGTGGCAGGGACCAAAGGAAACTCTTCTGTCTACCAAGGAGTTGCACCCCATGGATTTGTGAAGCATAGGTATTTCCGGTGCCACTAGGAGCCTAAGGTGTTGGGGACACAATGCTCCTAGGCTACCTCCACCATCGGGCTGTTATGAACTTCTCCAGCACACTCACAGGGCGAACCGGGCCACACCCCATTCCCCTATCTCAGGTTCCTACCCTGTCCCCAAAGCACAGATTCAAAAAGTCCATTTACAATGATGGCGAACCTTTTAGAGCCTTCGGTGATAACAAACAGCTGGCTGCAGCACACGTGCCACAGGTTCGCCACCGCTGGGCCATACCACGCTGTGATGGGAAGAGGGACATGGAGGAAGAGGCGCTGTCCTATGGGCTTGGTGGGAAGGTCAGCCCGAGAGCTTTCTTGGAGGGCAAGTAGGCATTAGCTGTCCAAAATGTATGACAAATGGGATTATATCAAACAAACAACTTGGTAGCCCAAACCTCCAAATAATTCAGTTTGGATTATTGCCCAAAATGGGCAAAAGAACTAGACAGACACCTCTGAAAAGAAGACATACAGACGGTGAATGGGTACATGAAAAGATGCTCAGCATCACTAAGCATCAGGGAAATGCAAATCGAAACCACAATGAGATATCACCCCCTCCAGTTAGAACGGCCATTAGCACGAGAAAAGATAAATGCCGGTGGGGATGTGTCAAAAAGGGAACCCTTGCACACTGTTGGTGGAAATGTGAATTAGCACAGCTTTTACGGAAAACAATATGGAGGTTCCTCAAAGACTTAAAAATAGATCTGCGATACGACCCAGCAATCCCACTACTGGGTGTATGTCCAAAGGACAGGAAATCAGCAGGTCAAAGAGACGTCTGCACCCCCACATTTATTGCGGCACTGTTCAAAACAGCCAAGGTATGGAACAACCTAAGCATCCATCAACAGGTGAGCAGATACAGAAAATGTGGTAGATAGACAGACAATGGAATACCAGTTACCCTGAAAAAAAAGGAAGTGCTGTCATTTCTGGCAAGATGGATGGACCTGTAGGTCGTAATATTAAATAAAATAAACCAGGTATAGAAAGATAAATGCTATATGATTTCACTCATGTAGAATCTAAAGAAGCTGAGCTGATAGAAGCAGAGAATGGAATGCCTTTTACCAGAGGCGGAGGGGGTTAAGGGGGTGTGGGGAGATTGGTTAACAGGTACGAAGACACATCTAGATAGGAGGAATATGTTCTGGTGTACTGTTACACAGAAGGGTGATTATACTTAACAATATTGCATCATATAGGCTGGGGATGTAACTCAGTGGTAGGGCACTCCCCCAGCATGCGCAAGGCCCTAGATTAGCCTAGCACCACAACCCATAGCACTAAACAAAACTGTATCATATAAATCAAAATAACTCAAATTAGGGAAAAAACACCTTTCACAATAGCATCCAAAAAAATGAAGTACCTAGGAATCAATCTAACAAAGGAAGTAAAAGATCTATACATTGAAAACTACAGGACTCTGAAAAAGGAGATCAAAGAGGACATCAGAAAATGGAAAGATATCCCTTGCTCTTGGGTAAGAAGAGCCAATAGAGTGAAAATGGACGTACTTCCAAAATTGTTATACAGATTTAATGCAATCCCAATCAAAATACCAATAGCACACCTCACAGAATTAGAGAAAACAATTAGAGAATTACAATTAGAGAAAACAATTAGAGAAAACAATACTAAAATTCATTTGGAACCAGAAGAAACCTAGAATAGCAAAAGCAATTCTGGGCAACAAAGGCAAAGCAGGAGGCATCACAATCCCTGACCTGAAATTATATTCCAAAGCTACTGTGATAAAAACAGCATGGTGTGGGCAAAAAAACAGACCTGAGGACCAATGAACAGGTTAGAAGATGCAGAAACAAGTCCAAATACTCTTACCTTTAACACCTTATCTTTGACAAAGGTGCCAAACACCCTCACTACTCTCACTAGAAGAAAGATAGACTCTTTAATAAATGGTGCTGGAAAAATTGGCTTTTCACATGCCAAAGACTAAAACTAGACCCATATCTTTCACCACGCACTAAACTAAAATCAAAATGGATCATAGGTCTAAATATTAAAACAGAAACACTAAATCTGCTGAAAGGGAGAATAGGTAGAACTCTTGAAGACATAGGTGTAGGCAAAGACTTTATGAACAAAACCCCAACTGCCCAGGAAATATCACAAAGAATCAACAACTGAGCTCGCATCTTATCAAAAAGCTTTTGCACAGCAAAAGAAACCACCAACAGAGGGAAGAGACAACTGTCAGAGTAGGAAAAAAATTTTGCCAGCTGTTCCTCAGATGAAGGACTAACATCTAGAATATATATGCAACTCAAAAAAATCAGACCCCCCCCAAATTAAAAAAACCCAGTGCAAAAATGGGCAGCTGAAATGAATAGACACTTCTCAGATGAAGAAATAGAAATGGCAAATAAACATATGAAAAAATGTTCAACATCACTGGTCTTTCGAGAAATGCAAATTAAAACAACCCTGAGATTCCACCTCTCTCCAGAAAGGGCTATTATCAACAAATCAGCCAATAACAAATGCTGGAGGGGCTGTGGAGAAAAAGGAACCCTTCTCCACTGTTGGTGGGAGTGTAGATTGGTGGAACCACTATGGAAATCAGTGTGGAGATTCCTCAGGGAACTAGGACTAGAGGTTCCATTTGACCCAGCTATTCCCCTTCTTGGTATCTTCCCAAAAGAATTAAAAGCATCATACCGCAGCGATATTTGCACACCCATGTTTATAACAGCACAGTTTGTAATAGCTAAATCTTGGAAATAGCTGAAATGCCTATCAACTGATGAATGGATAAAGACGATGTGTGGGGTTTTTTTTAATACAATGGAGTACTACTCTGCCATAAAGAATGATGAGCTTGAGACATTTCTAGGTAAATGGATGCACCTTGAGACACTACTCTTAAGTGACATATATCAGACATGTTTAAATACTGCATTGTTTCTCTGGTGTGAGAAACTGAAAGTGTAAATAAGGACTAAAATATATTATATTGGGAAAGGGAAGAAATTGTTCAAATGGGAAGGGGAACAAGGGAGGGGGGCAGGGGAAAGGAACAGAGGGACAAGAAAAAAAAGAGTAGAAGGAAAAAATGTAAACAAACCTTTTATAAATAAGGAGAGGAAGAGAGGTTGAAGGGAGGGGAGGAGAATGGGAAAAAAAGAAGCAGCAAGATAAATCATGTACAGGTGCAAATTCCCTATGATGAATGATATCACTATATATATCTAAAATGTACCACTAAAATAAAATTTAAAAATAAAAATAAATAACTCGAAAAGAATATTTTGGATGTTTTCATTACAAAGAAATGACAAATATTCAGGATGATGGATAAGTTAAATATCTTGAATTGATCATTACACAATGTATACACACAGTACATCATAAATAATTGTTGTCTGTCAATTAAAAAGAAATTTATTGGGGCTGGGGATTTAGCTCGGTGGTTAAAGTGCTTGCCTTGCAAGCACAAGGACCCGAGTTCAATCCCCAGCATCAAAAAAAAAAAAAAAGAAATTTATTAAAATGCAAATGCACATGCCTGTGTGCCAGTTCCACTTCTAGGGATTTACACTACAGATATACTCTGAATAATGACACATGAACAAAGAAACACATTAAAGTACTATGTGTAATAGCAAAATTCCGGTAACAACTGTCCTTCAATAGAAGGTAGGTCAGATAATCAGTGGTTCAGCCATATCATGAAATACTCTGAAGACATGAAAAAGAATTATGTAGCTAAAATATGTGCTGCTATGAAATATTCTCCAAGATAATTGTGTTAGGTAAAAGCAGTAAGGGACAGAATGTTGTGTATAGCGTGTAACCAGCTATGTTAAATCTTTCTCTCTCTCTCTCTTCTCTCTCTCCACATACACACACTTGCATATGCAGAGGTCATTTCTGGAATGACATATAAGAAACTAGGACCCGTACTTGCCTTTTGAAAGGGGAGCTGTTAAAGTGGAGATGGATGATTAAGGGTAAGCAGAATTACTTTATGTAACAACTTTTTTTGGCGTTGCTGGGAATCAAACCCAGGGCTTCACATGTGTTAGGCAAGCACTCTACCACTGAGCTACATCTCCAGCCCTGTACAACACTAGTTGCATAACATCTACATCGTACTAGGTATTTCGAGTCACCTAGAGATGATTTAAAGTATGTGGGAGGATGTGTGTAAGGTTATATCAAATATGCCATTTTATATCAGAGGCTTGAGCACCTGTGAAGTTTGGTATCTGGGGCAGGTCCTAGCACCAGGCCTCCAAGATACTGAAAGACCGTCTTTTATTTTGTAATACAACACATAACTGATGCATAAAATATGAGGAGAAAAATAAGCTCTGGTCTTAGAGGAATCTGCGTTCAAAATTTTGCTCTTTCAAAGCTCACCCCACCTCCTTCACAACGGTCCTCTGTAGGCCCTGCTGGCTGGCCCAGCAGCCCCAAGCAGGTGTCCATCTTTCTCCCCTTCTTCCATTTGCTTCCCTCGCGCCACACCCGGTGCCTGCTTGCCACCCCGCTCTAGCTTGCAGAGCTGGCCCTTGTGTCTCATGACCCACCCTCTCGGCCAGCCGTCTGCAACCGCTCTGCACACAGCGAGCCGACACTGCCCCTGTGATACTCATGTGAAGTTTGGCAAGCTGCCTAGTGACACTTTATGTAGCCATCTTGCATCATTACTTAACTTTCATGGAATTGTTTGACTAAAATGTGGACACCACGTTCTTGTTCACAAAGTACTTGCACAACTCCGGCTTCTTTTGACTCTTTCATCTGTTTCCTGAAGAAGGTACAATGGGTATTATCATTATTATTTCATATTTATCACTATCATTTCACTGATGAGGAAACTGAGGGGTAGGGAGGCCTCTTGTTCAAGGCGACACAAGTAGAAGGTGGCTGAGAGAGATCTGCTTCCCCCTGACTCATCTGGCCGGAATGTAAGTGTCTGGAGGATAAGAAGTGTGTTTTCAGTGTTTCTCTGCACACTAGAGGGACAAAGGGAAATCTGTCAGCTTACAAAGAAGACAGAGCAGTCAGCCAGCCAAAGGGCATGTAGTGAGGCTTTGCCAAGTGCTTGGGTCAGGACTATGTGTGGGAGGGAGACCAGGGCCACCATAACACAATCTAGCAGGAAACTGAGGGGATCTGGGGAGGTACACTGATGAACTTTTTGCTTTAACTAGCGTGTCAACTCTGCAGCTTTGAAAAGGGAGGGAGTTTTTTTTTTTGTTGTTGTTGTTGTTTTTAAACAGGGTTTTGCTATGTTGCCCAGGCTGGTCTTGAACATGCTATCCTCCTGCCTCAGCCTCCCTAGTGCTGGGATTATAGGTGTGTGCTACCATTAACAGTGTGGGAGATTTTTTTTTTAATTAGAAATGAGACAGAAGTAAACAAAATTTTTGACAATGGTACATGGATGATTGAAATTTGGGAAGTGCTATTCACAGACCAGTCAGGCTAAAAGATGGGCCAGGGGCATCCACAGTGGGAATATCTGCCAGAACAAATGTGTGCAGACAAGAGAGACACATTCAGGGCTGGGGAGACACCAAGCTGGCTGGCACCGAGGGGAAGGACACTTAAAAGCTCCTTTCCAGATCTCTAGCCAGGCAGGATTCCAGATGCTTCTGCAAGCTGCTCTGGGAAATGTAGATTGGACCAGGAGTCATTTCAGTTCTTGTGTGTGGGAGGAACACAATGAAAATGGTGCTTTGAGAGACCAGTCTGGCAGCGATGTGCAGTTTGGACCCATGTGGGCCTAAGAAATGGCCTCAGAGGATGTCATCAAGATGCTAATGCCCACGAGAGCTGGGCCTTGACGCTAAATTTAAGGCTCTTTCGTGGAGGCCCATGGGAGTTGCTCTCTGTCATGTACTAAGGTGTTAAGAAAAAGTATCTAAAGCTTGACAACAAAGCAAAAAAGACCATTGAGCACCCTTTCAGGAGCGTATGAGAGCACCATCCGTGTGAATGCTGGACCCACATGGACTCTGGGCCCTGATTAAGGCCCAGCCTAAGGTTAAAAGTCAACTTGAAGCATAAGGGCCCAAGTTCGATTCCCAGCACCAAAAAAGAAAAAAAAAAGTCAACTTGTAGGGGATGGGTGCGTGGCTCAGTGGTATAGCATTTGTCTAGCATGCTCGAGGCCCTGTCTTTGATCCTTAGCAGAGCAAAAAGAAAAAAAGTTAATTGTAGAAGAATGATAAGTTGCAAATGTTTTTTGTCTGGTACAAATGAAAATTAATTCTATTCAGTGGGAACCCGCGGGCCAAAAGGTTACACTTAATATGACTCTGAAGAATGACCCACTTTTGTGTTCAATTTTGTATCTGTGATACTGGGGAGTAAGCACAGTGTTTACAGCTGCATTCTACCACTGAACTATGCCCCTGCTCTTGTATCCAACTTTTTCATCTTATTTCAGTGTTCTTTGGGCGTCTCTCTCCTTCCTTCCTTCCTTTCACTATTTTTTGCTGTTGTTGTTGTTGAGGTAAAATATCTATAAGCTTTTCTTTTCTTGGGATTGAACTAAGCAGCGATGGTGAACCTTTTAGACATGAGTGCTCAAACTGCAACCCAAAATCCACTCCTTTATCCCAAAGTGCTAACACTGAAATTAAACCTGAATACTGAGGTTTTAGTTTAGAAAAAACAACTCATACATTAACACCTTTTGTCTTAAAAGAAAGCCAACATGTGTGCCACAGGTTCACCACTGCTGGACTAGGGCTTCACACACACTGGGCAAGTGCTCTACCACTGAGCTACATCACCAGCTCCTGTTTGAAGCATTTCTAAGTGTAAAATTCCATTACTGTATGTTATATTTATAATGTTGTACAATCATCATTACTATCTGTAACAAAAAATGTTCATCACTCTAAACAGAAACTATACTCACTAGGCAGTAATTTCCCATTCTCCCTTCTTCCTAGCCCCTGGTAACTTCTAATCTACTTTCTGCCCCTCTGAATTTACCTAGTCTAGATATTTCACATAAGTGGATTCAGACAAAATTTGTTGTTTTTGTGGCTGGCTTCTTTCAGTTGGCATAATGTCTTCAAGGCTCATCCATACTGTAACATGTGCTGGAATTTTTTTTTTTTTTTTGCAGCGCTGGTGATGAAACCCAGGGGTGCTCTACCACTGAGCTACATCTCCAGCCCTTTTTAATTTTTATTTTGAGACAAAGTTTTGCTAAGTTGACCAGCCTGGGCTTAAACTTGTAATCCTAATGCTTCAGCCTCCCGAGTAGCTAGAATTACAGAACTGTACCACCAAGCCTGGCTTAAATTCATTCCCTTTTATGGTTGGATGATATCCCATTGTATGGATATAGCACATTTTATGTATCTGTTCATTCACTGATGGACATTTGGGCTGTTTCTACCTTTCAGCTATTGTAAATAATGCTGCTATGAACATTCACGCACAGGTATCTGTTTGAGTCCCTGTTTTCAATTCTCTGGGCTACGTACCTAGAAGTAGAATTTTTGGATTATATGGTAATTCTGTGTTTAACTTTTTGAGGTAATTCTATGTTTAACTCATAGCTTTTTAAAAACTAGCTTTACTGTAATGCTGCTTCCTTCATCAATGAGGTAAATAATCTTTGATTCCTAATCACTAAACATTTGAATGAGGGTCATGTTTTCAACTATTTGAAAATTACACTTCAATTAGGGTGATTTATTTACTTTGCTAATGTTTAAAGCCTAAAGTTGGCCCCTGCTCTCACTTTGACCCCCATTACTTATTGCACACTCTCTACAAGGCAGTAAAGGAAACGAGAAGAAACAGTCGAAAGGGGGGCCCCTTTGCCGCGCTGATGAGGCCAGCATGGTATTTTGATGATAGCTCCAAAGAGAAAGGAAAATTTAATTAGGGGCCTGTAATAGTGATGGGAAATGAAGTCATGCGAAGGTCAGGCATGGTCACCGAACATGTTCATCTTTGTTTTTGCTGGGAATGTATGAGGACCTTTCTCCCTAGAACGTGAAAAAAACTAATAGGTCTCTACCGTGTGATAGCTTCTGCTAGAAACATTCTACAGGCAAGCTTGGCTCTAGGTGAACACTGAGACTGGGCAGCCCAGAGTGAAATCCAGAGGAGAGATGGCAAAATTCTTTTTGTTCCACTTCAGAATCTGCCTTCATTGGCATTTGACAGGAAAGGGGCCCTGAGGAAAAAACTTTTAAGTAGGGAACGAAGAGAAGAAAAGGGACTTGGCTTGGGCTTTGAGGAGAAGGGAGGACATGAGACTAGGGAAGGGTGGGAGGGCACAACTGAGAGGTGGTGGGGAAGGAACTGGGAGCTGCTACCGCGCCTGAGACTCCGCTCCTCGAGGGGCCTTTTTATTTGCCTTCAGACTATACTACCACCCCTCAATAAAAAATCTCTCCTAGAGTATCAATCACACATAAAATCAGACATATTCTTGGTTCCACACATTTTTCATGTTTTGAACCAACGTTTTACTTTTTTGAATAAGAGTAAAAAATTACAAAAACCTTACCCCCCCAGCTCAAAAGGAACTAACTGGATTTTTTTTTTCTAACTGGATTTTTATCACAATTTTCTCACTTTTGAGATAAGATATGGAAGAACAGATGAGTGCAGTGGAAGAATTTCACAGGTGGTTAAGAATGTGTAGGAAAAAGAAACCTAGCATGAAAAAGAATGCCACTGGTACAAATATGATCTGAATATATCTATTTCTGAAAGCATACCAGGCAGCTTAAGAAAATAAAGGTGAAAACCCACTTTCTCCTGACAACCTTACTTTGCTCTCTTGCAGGGTTGTGTGAAGATGAAACACAGTGTACGGAATAAGCACTCTGCAGGCTGTGGGGGACTGACCACCCGTGTCTTTCTGAGGAGTCAGCTGGGGTAAGGGAGGTTATGGGCTCTGAAGACAGATGGTGCTGGGGACAGTCCCGGCTTGAGAATCCGGCCTGCAGTGAGGCCTGAGGCAAATCCCTGGATGTCCTTTTTCACACGTAGAGATCGAGGACACTAATTTCTGCTTTAGAGGGAAGGCTCAGCTATAAGATCGCCAAGACACAAGCAAGAGGGGAGTGTTCTGGAAACCTGGTCTTTGGACACATCACAGGTATAGCACTAACTGCATTGTTCTGGAATAATCGCTTATATACCTGTTGCCTGTTAGAGCAGAAATTCTCTGTAACTTGTTTGCCTCTATAGCCCCTAAGCACAGCAACCGCAGCGTCATACCTTGCCATTCATTCTTCTGACAAACATTACTGGGCCCTGCCAGCCACCAGTTATTGACGGCCGCACTCTGTGCTCCGAACCACTGTTCTCTTCTCACTGCTTTCCCCGCACTGAAGCCCGGGGGGCTCTGACCAGACCCCTGTGGTGGATGCTGCGAGGCGCTGCACATACTGCCCCTCCGGACTGAAGGCCTCATTCCTGCAGTCCCACCAGCTAGAGTGCTGCTTGCTGACTGTGGGCAGTCTCTGGGAAACACCCAGCCCCCTCCTCAGACAAAAGTGCCTTGCCTGAGGCTCTGCTCCTCTGGTCACAGTCTGCCTCTGAGGATGGCTCCCCCATCCTAACTTGGAACAACTCTGAAGGGCCACTCAAGCTCCAGAGCTCCCCAAAGGGATGGCTGTGGCTGCGACAATGGCATCACAGTCCAGCTTTTCTTTTGAACTAACCCTGCATCCTTTAGGCTCCAGATGTAAATCCCAAAGACACCCTAATACACTTCCATATGTGTGGCCTGCACCAGCCCCTCAAATATAGTCCCCAGATGGCATTTGTGGCTCGTGCAGACCTCTGGCTCAGCATCTGGGAAGCCTCAATTTCAAGTGATCCCATGAGCCGCTGCAGTCCCCGGGGACCCAGTCACTGTCCCAGGCTTCACTTGCAGTTGCATTTTTATCCCTACTTGCCTCCAAGCTTTTCTTACAAAATGCTTTTGGAATCAAAAGTAGGCAATATAGGCCTGTAAACTAATGATTGTAGCAATGAAAGACATGCTACGGTAGAGACCTGGACCTGGTGGCAAGCCAAAGTCACCATTTAAACTGAGTCTTGAAGGCTAAACTGTGGTTTCATGGGCGGGCAGGGGTATGGAAGAGGCACTCCAGACAGAGGGTGCAGCCCGCCAGAAGGCATGCAAGAGTATAGGGCAGGGGAGGTAGGGACAACACTGTCTGGGACAACAGTAGAAGGAGATGATGCAGGGCCTTCTGTGCCACACTCCACTGTGGGCCAAGTGTCAGCCACTGCAGCACGTTTCACCACACCCAAGGCACCTCCGGTTCTATTTACTATTAATGTAATGTGTTTCTCTGAATCTTTTTTTTTCTTTTGCTTAAACACATGTATATTTAAAAAGATTTTACTTGTCAGGCACGCTATGCCTGCCTATTATCCCAGCAGAAGGATTGCTGCAAGTTTGAGGCCAGCCTGGGCAACACAGTACATTCAAAACCACCCTAAACTATATAGCGAGACTCTGTCTCAAGAAACAAAAGCAAAAACAAGAGAGAGAGAGAGAGTGAGAGAGAGAGAGAGAGAGAGAGAGAGAGAGAGAGAGATTTTACATGGCAACCAAAAATCAAAACAAAGGGCTGAGGATGTAGCTCAGTGGTAGGCCCTGGATTCAGTCCTCGGCACTGCCCAAATAAAGAACATCAACAACCCCCCCCAAACAAAAGGGGCATCACTTGCCATAACTAGAAAGTAACTGTAAAAAGTTGGGCTGTAAGAGACAACCTACAAAAAAATTTTTGCCAGCTACTCCTCAGACAGAAGACTAATATCTAGAATACACAAAGAACTAAAAAAAATATTAAACCACCTAAAATTAAAGATTCATTCAAGAAATGGGCAAGAAAAATGAACAGATGCTTCACAGAGGAAGAAATACAAATGGTCAACAAATAGATGCAAAAATACTCAACATCTCTGGCCATTAGAGAAATGCAAATTAAAACATTAAGATTCCATCTTACTCCAGGAAGAATGGTAATCATTAAGAAATCAAACAACAACAAATGCTGGCATGGCTGTGGTGAAAAAGGACATTGTTGGTGGGAATGCAAACTAGTGCAACCATTATAGAAATCAGTATGGAGATTTCTCAGAGAACTGAAATTAGAAATTCCGTATGATCCAGTAATCCTCCTGCTAGGTATCGTCCCCCTAAAGCTTAAGTCATCATACTGTAGCAATACATGCATACCAATGTTTATAGCAGCACAACTCGTAATAGCTAAATCTTAGAAACAGGCTGTATACCCATCAACAGATGATTAGGTAAAGAAAGGTATTTATATATAACGGAATACTACTCTGCTATAAAGAATGTCAGATTTGAGACATTTGTAGGAAAATGGATACACCTGGAAAATATAATGTTGAGTGAAATAAACCAGACACACAAGCTTAAATACCGCAGGGTATCTCTCATTTGAGTGAGGCAAAGTTCAAAGAGAATAATAAAGGATAGATAGAAGGGGACAAGGAGATAAATCTCTTGCAATAGGGAAGTGGCCCAAGGGAAACAGTGTAAGAATGAGGAGGAAGAGAAGGGGAAATAAGCAGAATAAAGATATGCCATGTACAGGAACCTAATAACCTCAATTAATGTAAACATTATGTGCTACTACATGAACTAAGATTAATAATATCAATAAGAATGAAAAATGGGATGGGGAATTGGAGGAAGAGAGAGGGAGGGGGAGAAACAGGGAAGGGATAAAAAAGAAAAGAAACAAGCTATAATATGTACATGTAACCACTCCCCAAGATGATTGTAAACTGCATGAACTGCAAACATGTACTAATAAGATAAACAAATTTTTTAAAATTGGGCTGTGAAATATGATGGAAACAGAAAAGAGTAATTAAATTCTATGTAGATATTGTCGCCTGTCCATGTCTTTCAGCCTGAGGCCCATTCTAACTTTGTAGGGAAGAAGATTAGCAAGCATAATAGAGGTTGAAGAATAGTGCCACAACAAGACTTTCTCCTTGATGTAATCAGAAAGCTAGAAAGAGATTCATTTTTCTCACCATGTAATTCAATATTCTTTACAGCTATACCACGTACCATTAGAATCACCTTGGAGCCCCCTCCCCGCTACTCTGCCAACGGTGAAAGGCTGGTAAACAATAAAGGGCCCTGACACATGTGGCTGTTATTCCCACTCTGTCACTTTGTCCTTTGCCTCTGGGGATGAAAAAGCAGCAGGCTGCACTGGGCAGAGGGGCAGGGCCCTGGCAATCCTCGCCTGTTGGATCTGGAAGGGCCCTTAGAGAATCCCCTGCCATCCTATTTTGCAGCTGGGGAAACTAGGACCTCAGGAAGCATATAATTTGTCCCAGGTCACGGAAGGAGGGTTAGTGTTGGTGTTCTAGGAGACAGACATGGACAAAAGAAACCCAAACGACTAGCCTGGTAAGGTGGCACAGGCCCCGTAATCCTAGTTACTTAGGGGGCCGAGGCAGGAAGACTGCAAGTTCAAGAGAAACCTGGGCAATTTGGTGACAGCTTGTCTCAAAATAAAATAAAAAGGGCTGGGAATGTAGCTTAGTGGTAGAGTGCTTGCGTAGCACAAGGCCATGGGTTCAATCCCCAGCACTACAAAAAAGAAAAAGAAAAGAAACCCAAACTACTGGGCTGGGCTCCTGAGCTAGGGGCAGAGGCTGAGGTGGGCCTGGGGCCTAGGTGACGGGCAGCCTGGAAACAGCCTACCAGGCATTCAAGGGTAACCCAAGGAGATGAGAGAGGCCAGCACATCCAAATTGCTCCACAGGGCAGCCCCAATTCAGCCAGAGACATCCTGGGCCTGGGCAAAGCAACTGGGCTTTGGAGTTTGACAGGCCTGGGTTCGACCTGGTTCTGTCACTGTCCATGTAGGTATGACTTTGAGAAGTCACTTAACTCCTCGCCGCAGCATAATGACCTACCTCATAGGATTGTAGTGGGGGGTTACTCGAGGCAGTATACACCATGCTTTGAGTACAGAGCCTGCTACCTTACCCCTCCCAGCCCCTCTGTGACAGAACCATCCCTCTGATGACATATTTTTTTCTCTCCCGTCTCTCTCCCATAGCCCAGTCTCACAGCTCATACCTCCAGACCTCGTGTGTCCTAGGCTTGTATGCACCAGCCACCCAACTTCTCCTGGCAGTGGAGTCAATGAGAGGTCTTTCGAGTATCTGCAGATAAGAAAGCTGAGGGGCGCGTTCTAGAGGGCATAAGATCTCCTTCACTTACAGACAGAGGGGAAGGTGGATGCCCTGGGTGGGGGGCTGGCCGAGCAGCCCGGCCATCTCGCTGGAGCAAGAGGCAGCTCTGACCTCTCTGGGTTGCGGCTGGGCTTAGTGGGCAGAGAACAAAGACCAGACTCTTGTCTCCTGTGGCATTAGAAGCCAGCGCCTTTGGCAAGTCCCTCCATTAGAAGCTACAAGGTTAAATATAGCCCTTTCCGGTTGTCTAGGACGTAGATTTATGAAATGTCAGAGCCATATTGGAGTGAGAAACGATCTTATCTCTGCTGTTTTTAGAGTAGAAAGGAGGTAAAAGAGAAGAGAAAGAAATCAGGACTTCCACCAGTGGGCAACGGGAGGCCGTCGGGAGATTTGGAGCAGCCTGGTGTGTTTTGCAAAGGCTGGTTCTGGCTGCAAGGTGGAGACGGAGCTGGAGGGTGGGAGGAGGGACCCTGGTGCAGGGAGGGCGGGCGAGGAAGGCCTGGACCAGAATGAGAAACTGTGGAGGTGGGAGGAGGGAGGAGGCTGCATAGCGGGGCCTGCCTTTCATCCTTCTCTGCCCCTGGGAAAAGGAAGGCCCGCTGCCACAGCCCTGGGTCTTCTCAAAGGCTCCCACCTGCCCAAAGGTACCCAGAACCTTCACCCTTCTTCAAGGTCACCCACTGCATCCAAGAGGAGTCTGCTAGAAATTCCTCCTTGTCCCGAGGTGCCGGCTCTGCCACATGAGGCCCCACTCAGACCTTGTCCACTCACTTCACCTGGTGACAGCCCCTTGAAGACCTGAAGAATAAACTCTGCTCTCCTCGGATTCGTCTCCATGCCAAGAGCACACAGTCCACACAATACTTTGTTTTCAGTCCCATTACTCTGCTTTTCCAATTGCCTTATCTTAGAAACGCCTTTTGAGGGTACTTCTGACATAAAGAGCCAACTCGAACCCCAGAGACGTGGTAACAGCAGTTTCCCGTATGTTTTTAGGCACGGAACTATGGTGTCACTTCTACCACCTTGCCTTGTCCTCTGCACAGAAGTCAGAGAAGGGACCTGAGGTGGCGCAGGACCCTGAACTCCATTATGTCTGAATGCCAGAAGTCTACCTTCCAGTGCAATGAGAAAGTATTTGGTCTGTCAGCAGCAACCCGTGCGCAGAGATGACCAGCGACACACGCTCCTCCCCCGCCTTTCCTAGCTTCCATGTTTTGGAATCGCAAAAACCAGCTAGCCATTTTGGCAGGAATCCTGGAGGTGGTGACACCCCAAGATTGATCAAGATCCACCTGAGGGACAAGGCCTCAGAATCTATGGTAAGTTGACCCAACGAAAGTAGGAGATGAGTGCGCGTGCGCACACACCCACACACGCACACACACACACACACACACACACACACACACACACACATCCTCAGTCACTTTTATTATCCCTTTAGGATCCCAGAGTATCAGGGTTGGGATGTGGACACATCCACCCTCTCCATGTCCAAAGCTATCCCCTTGTATAGCACCTTTCCCAAGTGGCATCCTGCCCCTCTTTGCACACCCCTAGTACTAGAGGACCCCTTTTCTCTCAAGACAGCCTGGGATGCTGCAGCACAACTCTGACTGCAGGAAGCCCCTCCCCCACCATGAACCCCAACTCTCTCCCATCTCCCCTCTGCTGAGTATTCTACCCTCCTTCCCAACTCACCTCCCCGGGTCCAGAAGAGGGTGAGAGACTCAGCTCTCTCCATCCTGGTGGTGAGGAAAGTCAAGGATCTGCCGCCAGCCAACCCTTGTGCAGCAGGAAGCGTGTGGTGGGTCCACAGTCGGGTCAGGGAGCCAAGGGGCTCCCCACTGTTCCAAATCCTGTCCCCAGGCTCCTCGGTGGGGCACCTAGGGACTCTCCCTGAACCCCATTTCCCAGCACTCTGGCTGAGTCAGTCCCTCAACTTGCCCAGTGAAATTGTCCCTGGGCAGCCCGGCTCAGGGGAAGAAACTCGGGATTCAAAAAGTGAGTTTCCTCTCCTTTCCCACCCTTGCCCTCCACCCACAGCCTCCCCCAGTCCTGTTCCCTCTTCACGGCCACTGCAGACTGACGGTGGAGGGGTGGAGGGGAGTTATCTGATTTGGGCTTATCTTCTCTCTAAGAGAGGTGCTCAGCCAAAGCCCCGAGCCAGCCACATGGAGGGCTGACCTCCTGCTCGGCTGCTGGCCTGCAGCGAGGGGAAACGGACAGGAACTGGCTGTCTGAGTCAGCGCCCTGGCCTATTGTCACTGTTCGGGCCCCTTCCTTCCCACAGGAGAGGCGTGCACAGAGATAGGCCTTGTTTTTTGCAAGTCTCTTTTGCATACACACTTTCTCTCTTGGCCTAGAACAAGTCTGTGAACTATGGCTGGGTGCAATTCATTTCAGTTTCCCCAGCTCCTAGTGAGGGCTTACTTGACAGCATTGGAAAGGTCATCGCCTTCCTATCATCCTTGCCATGGACAGAGGAGATAAAGACAAGTGGACCCATTTAACAGGAGAGTAAACTGAGGCACAGGGAGGGACAGGACCCTCCCAAGGCCCAACGGCTACAGACTAAGGAAGCTTGGAGCCCAATGCCATGGGGCCAGAGCAGGAACTCTTTCTTTTAGCAACAACGAGGAGGTGACCTTGGCAAAGATGGCTTCACAGAGGCCAGGCTGAAGCAAGTTAAGGAGGAAAATGGCAGGGGATTGGCGACATCTCTCAGGAAGTCTGCCTGTGGTTAGAGAGGAAAGAGCTAGAGCCACAGCAGGAGGAAAAGGCAGAGCTACAGATGGGAGTTAGATGTCTGTCAGGATGGGAGAGGTGCTGTGTGTTTTAAAGTTGAGGAACTTCTGTAAAACCATCCTGCAGGCCAGACTTCATCTCAGACCAGTGAAAACTACAGCTTCTAAGGGGTGAAGCCCAGGTGCTGGTGTGGGTTTAGATCTCCCCAGGTTGAGACCCATAACACCAATCCTAGGAGAGACTGAACGTCAGTCTTAAAGACCAATCAGTGTAGAGGGCAAAGGCAGCATGACCTTCTTATCTCCCACCCCTCCGTAGATTAGATTAGGGGCTAAGACAACAGACTCAGGAGTCTTGGGAGACTCAGATCTATAGATCAGTTACATAATCTACATTTTCTAATAGAGTTACTAAGTGGACTGAATGGGTTAATATCTATCCACCTGGTTCAACAGAAGCTCCGCTGGAGCAGGCTGCATCCCTCCTTCCGCCTCCCAGACAGATAAGACAGCCCAGACCGCCACCTGAGGCTCTTGCTGGCCTTCCCCCTGGCGTGGGTCTCTCACTGGCTGCACTTTCTGGCCTGCTTCACATAGCCCCGGGCCTCAGTCTGTCATCCTCTTCCCCAGTGACTTCCCACCCCAGGTCCCCCTGGGCTGTGACAGAAGCTACGATCACTTGTGGCCAGAGTTACGCTGTTCAGGACACAAAGACTTCACAAATTACACTCCATTCGATATTTGTCTTTTGTTCCCCCGACTCAGGTTTTGGGGTTCTTTTGGCCAGTGCCAGGGTAAACTATCGTCCCTGGCTGTAGAAACAGTTGGCGTATGTAAGTTCCATAACAGCCCTCAGATTTGAGGGGTTTGGAAGGCTGATGATGGTGGGGGGAGGGGAGGAGCTGCCTTTATCCTCACGCCCAGTAGTGTGACCTTCAGCTCTAGATCATGAGTGTCACTCGCTACCGAAACAAGTCTCAGCCTTTGCCACTTTGTTCCTTGTCCTGAGGAGATAGCTCTTGTCCATCACTCCAGGCCCTGAAGCACCCAGAGAAGAAGAGACACTGGTGACAGAAGCAAAGTTTGAAGCAGAAAGACAGTCTCCGTGCAGGGGGCGGGTAGTCAAAGTCTAGCAGAGGATCCAGGTGTGGGGGTGCACACCTGCAAACCCAGCACTAGGGAGGCTGAGGCAGGAGGATCACTGCCAAGTTCGAGGCCAGCCTGGGCTACATAGCGACCCTGTCTCAAAGAAGCAAAACCAAATAAACAAAAAAGACTCTAGCAGAGGAGAGGATGGGAGCAGCAATGTTTGGCCATGGGCAGGGACAGAAGGGTAAAGGGTGCAGCCTGTGAAGCAAGACATCCCCAAAGCCAGGTCCCAGAAAGAAGGGAAAGCTCCCAAATGTTCTGAGAGTCTTCAGTGGCAGCAAGGGCAGCTCCCACACCCTCCTTGCTTACGACATAGTTTACGTACGTGGTGTGTGCAGGGGACCAGAATATTTCAAAGGGGCAGCGTGCCAGATGTGGCGTCTGCCTTTTATCCTGTGTGTTGTGGGGGCTGCAGCACGTCTTCTCTGAGCCTGAACAGCACCCCCTCGCCCCAGCCACAAGGAAAGTAACAGAGACGGCTCTATGTCACTATTTCCAATGCCAGAAGTGGGACTTAGAGAACACACTCCACCTAAATGGTAAGGGTCGATCGGGAGCCCCGTCTTGCTCCTGGGACCCCACACCCTCCATCTGTCCTCTGGGAGAATTTGACAGGAGATTGACTTTTGAAATAGGAAATCTGCTGCTGAGGGAAACGAAGGCTCCATTCAAGCCCACTTACTCTGTAGGGTGCGGGTGGCATTTGGGGGGCCGCACCGGCCAGATTGTTTAGAGGTGCTGCCCAGGAGCGTCCCTGGAAGTGTGCAGGACCCCCTGCCAGGGACATCTTTCTTGATCTTCTAAAACACATTTTGGCCTCTTGTCAATGTCAGAGCCCTGTCTGGTTTCTCCCAGCTTGCCAGCGGTTACATGGCCGTGGCTGTGTAGCCCAGGACATCTCTACCATAGTGATGGGAAAATCCCAGAGGTCACAAGGACAATTCTAAGACAGTGGTGGCGGCAGGGGTGAGGGGAGCAGCTGGACTGTTGCCCACATTAATCTCTGTAGCTAGGTGACCTTGGGACTGTCACCTCACCTCTGTGGGTCTATAAAATGAAAGGTTTATGGGACGAGAGTAGTTTCCAAGTGCACATCTTGCCTTTATTAAAATATCCGGGTTCCCCATCACCACACAAATAACAGCACAATACAGTACAATACAATACCTGGTTCCAAAGCAATTGAGACAAAAGTCTGCTTTTCCCTTCAATGCTGATATGCAGAAATAATGACAGTCATGGCCATATACACACAGCACATTCCTTCTAGATTCCCTTCACCCTCATCTTCATCCCCACTGAGATCTGGTGATCCCTAGAGACCGCCCTACTTGAGACTCCTAAGTGACAGTGATGGCAGCTGCCGCATGCTCCCTGCTTCCTGCCAAACAAGTACTTTACATCCCCACCTCATTTCACCCTGACCACCATCCTGCGTGGGAGGCGCTGACCATGGAGGCAGCAGGAGCTCTGAGACCGTAGGCCACTTGCCTTGCCAAGTCAGCTGAGGACCCAAGTAGCTGTGGAAGTCTTCATTGTGCTCTTTATCAGTTATTCTAATCTTCTCTTCACGGAGTGTAAGCATTTTAGCAGAGGAGGAAAACTCGTAACATTTTCCCAATTATCCCCCGTCCAAGGCTAAAACTAGAAAGCTTCACTGGCTTAATCAAATTTCAAAGGCACCCCAGTGCTCAGAGATGACAACGTGGCTGCCACTTGAAGCCAGCTAGCTGCACAGGCCCACTCTGGCACTGCTGTCAACAGAGGGAGACAGTGCAGAACGGTACCTGTATTAGTCTATTTTCAGTCGCTACTATAAAGTTCCCAAGGATGGCTAACGAATAAAGAAAAGGGTGTATTTGGCTCACAGTTTTGGAGGCTGAAAGTCTAACTGGGTGCCCCCATCTACACTACCACATGGTGGATGGCATTGCAGTGGTAGCATGTGCAAGAAGGATTGCTCACATGGCAAGAAATGAAGCCAATGGGATGCAGGGGCCAGGCTTGCTCTTTTAGAACAACTTGCTCTTGTGGGAACTAACTAGCAACCCAAGAGAACAACATTAATCCCTTCTATGGCTGCGCCCCCAGCGACCTAACCACCTTCCACTAAGTCTCACTTCTTGCGGCTTCTGCCACCTCAATATTGCCACACTACAGACCAAGCTTTCAGCGCAGGAAGCTTTTGGGGACACACTCAAACCATGTCCAAACAATAGCAGTACTTGAGACTTTCATTTCAAAGTGTTCGTATACATACAACAATAAGGCGTCACACTGTGCAGCATTTTACACCTCACAAGCTCCTTTTAAATATCATGGATGGAGCCAGCGTGGTGACACGACACCTGTAGTGCCAGCAGCTATAGGGCCAGCGACAGGAGACTCCCTTGAGCCTAGGAGTTGGAGACCAGCCTGGGCCAACATAGTGAGACCCCATTTCATAAACAAACAAACAGACAAATATTCTAGATTATTTGCTCCTGACCACAGCCTTGTAAGGCAGTTGTAAGGCAATTTATTATTATCTTCACCCTACAGGTGAAGGAACTGAGGCTTCAAGGGATAAAATAACATCCTCCAAAGACCCAACGCATGGGTCTGAGCTTGCATTTAAATGTGGGGCTTCCTCCACAAATTCCACAGCATCTCTCCATTCCTTGTGGCTGCCTCTTTCCATGAAGAAAAGATACCTAATTTTGCATTGATGTCCTTCAAATGTGTTGGCTGGCTTAGAGAAAGCATATGATTTGATCCCTCAGTTTGACAGAATGATCTGCCAGTATAATTGTTCTATATGTTGATGGTTTTTATTATGCTTTCTACAAACAATATTAATGGAAATCTAAGGGAAGAAAAAATTTACCCAGCCTGCCACCCATAATCAAGTTGATTTTTTTCACATTTCTTGATCATGTACAGGTCTATTTTTTACAGGGTTTGTATGGCTCAGTATAGAGACAGTTTCGTATTGTGCCTTTTGTATGGTATACTTTTGTATAAGCATTGTCTATATTGCTTAATGGATTCTGTAATTGGCTCTCACATGGTTCTATCATATTTCAGTAAAATCAGATGCGCCATACTTATTTAGCAGTTTTCCTGCAGTTTGACAGTGGCCGTTGTAGTTTTTTTACACCTGCTTTTTATTTTCTTATAGTTCTGCCCAGAAAATATGGAAACATTATGATTGGCCCTAACCCCCAGGGCCCATGCCTCTGCTTCCAACACATCTGTCAGCTGTAGGAGGCTAGGGGCACCAGGAAATATTTTGTTTGATAGCCTAGAATTTTAACTTCATTTGTACCTTCCAATGGACTCATTAAATCTGGTTAAAAACTGTGTCTTCAGGAAGAAGGCCCCCAGGGGGGAAAGAGCCAGTGGACTCCCTTCTAAGTCTCTGCCACTTTAGCTTCTATCACACTGATATCAAGGATGGTGAGGATTCAAAAAACTTGTGAAGATGAAAGGGCCAGGTCGCCTGTAAAAATGCCTTGCAAATTTCAATGAGAAGATTCCCTTATTTTGTTTAGGTACAGAGACAGAACAGTGAACTCATTTTCATCTTGAAGCACAGGTCACCTTGCTCACAGCTCTGGCATGTCTGCTTAGGGGGAGGGGATGTTCGAAACCAGAACAATACCAGTTCTCTCTGGATCTGAAGCCTCTCTCAACACCTGGTTTCGCCTTAAATCCCCAAATCCCCCACCTTCCTGCTAGCTCAGGCACCTCCCACCCTAGCTTCTGGGCCCAACATGGAGCTTCCAGTGAGTTCAATTATTCCAACAATACAAACATGTCATCAAACAGACATATGGTAAAACTTCTACCAAGCTGGGCGGCACAGTCCTCGTTGCTATAGAGATTTGCTCTCACTACCAAAATGGAGCCACGGTTCCCTCCTTCCACCACACCCGGTCTCCACGGTTACAAACTCCTGCCACAGCTGCAAAAACGCTAAGGAGCACATGGCACAGACTTGGGAGGCAGACTGATTTGGGCTCAACTTCTAGCCCCACAACTTCCTTGTTATCAGACCATGGGGCAGGTCTCTCTCTGGGACTCAGTTTTCTCATCTGTAAAATGGCATCAATAATCCCTGCCTGGCAACTGTTCTGAGGGTTAAAGTGGTGGACAAATACTGATTCCCTGTCCTTCTTCGTGGGACACTAGTTCAAACAGAGGGCTCCTGTATGTACAGCTATGCGCGCGCTGGGTATCAATGGGAGCACTAGGGCATGGTCCCTTCCGCATCACTTATAGATTCACAAGATGACAGGGCTACACTTGCTCGAGAGGTAAAAGGGGCTGCGAGACTTGGAGAGAAATCAGTTTCAAACTGTGAACCTGGCAGACAAGGTTTTCCAGCCTGAAAGCAACCTATGCTCTACTGGCGGTGCTGGGATTCCACGTGCTGCAACTGCCACTCCCCCGTGTGGCTAGTTTCCCCTGCCAGCTGTACTGGTAGCTGGCCTTGGCCCTTCTGGCTGTGCCCTATAGTCTCAAACATGCAGGGCCTCTTTGGGCTCCAGCCTTGGGGAAAAGGCCCAGTGTGTCCCCCACCTGTGTCCTCACTCTTCACATGTGAAAAACAACTTGAATTTTCTAAAAGTTTTCCCAGCCAGCTCATACTACATTCTCAGAGCCATCCTCTGAATGTGCTAATGATGCCCCCAAAGGACAGAGGTAGCAAAGGTAAATGACTTGCCTAAGGTCATCCTCCAGGTTCACCGGCAAGCAAGAGCAGAAGCCAAGACTTCTGAGTCCTGTCCAGTGGTTCTTTCTCACTTTTCAGAGTTGTAGTCTTTGAGAAGCACATGTTTAACATGGGAGATAAACATTCAATAACTATAAAAGTGACAGTGCCCGTGCTGATGAGATAATGCGAAGACACTGAATTAATACAGAGGAGGGATCAACAAGCACTGTACGTTAATATTGCAGAGGGGAAGGTCAGTCAAGGAAGGTTTTGGAGAACACTTGACCCCAGATAAGGATTTTGAAAGACAAATAAGACGCTGTCAGGAGAGGATGGGGTGTGAATGAGGTGCTGCAGGCATGAAAAAATGCATCTAGCAAAGCATGGAAATGTTGAATGACTGATTTTGGAAAACCATAAGTACTCACGCGGCTGGATCATCAAGTTCAAGGTGAGAAGTGATAGTGAATGAAGCTGGAGAAGCAGGTGGGGTTTGATCACAGAAGTTCTCTAAGTTATGCTAAGGGACACACACTTTACCCTAAAACTACTGCTTCCCAAACCTCAAGCACTGGCGTTAACGATTTCTCAACCTTTGCCATTTCCGTGCAGCACATGTGCTACTATCTACTTAATCGCTTTATTCAAAAAGACTTAGCATTTTTTTTTTTTTTGGTGCTGGGGATCGAACTCAGGGCCTTGTGCTTGTGAGGCAAGCACTCTAACCACTGAGCTAGCAAAAAGACTTAGTTTTTAAACACTTAACCTTACCCTAATAGAAAATATAGGAGAAAGCACAAGTTAAGTGTACTAGTTGTATTTTCTCTAATCCACATGAAAATAGATACAGAACTTTGAAAGGTAGAAAGTTTTCCCTGTACCACCCACAATGACCCCTGGGCCCACTGAGATCCACCCGACACCTCAGCAGCAATATCGGTCTGTCATCCTCGATTAGCGAGGGAGTGCCAGGGAAGATCACTTTGGCGGCTGTGTTGAGCACGGCTAGGAGAAGGTCAAGGGGAAGTCAGGGAGCCAGTTCTAGAACAGGAAAGAGTGGCCAACGGTATAAACTTAGACGCTGGTGGTAGGATAAGAAGAAGGGCAGCTATGGCACAGAGGAAGCCTCAGCAATGAATAACTGTTGAGTGAATGGCTGAGTGAATGGATGGTAAGTGAAAATTGTAAGTGTGAAGTGAGAGAGAGAGAATGAAGGGTGACTACCAGCTTTCCAGTTTGGGTTATGGGAAAGAAGGTGGTGTCATCAAGAGACAATGGAAGAGAAAAAGAGGAGCAAGAAGAGAAAAGGTGGCCGAGATACATTCAGCTGAGAATGAGGGACCCGAGGGACATTCAGATGGCTGGAGAAGGCAGCCGTTTAGTCTGAGCAGCAAACCAAGACATGAGAGTCAGGCCTGCAGAGGTGGATTCCAAGGGGCAGCCGAGATTGCTGAGGGAGGAAGAGGATGCAGAGCGAGAGGGACACAGGTGTTGAGGTTGAACTCTGAGGAGAGGACATCTGCACCTAAGGGTGGGCAAAGGAAGCCATGCTTTCTTCCTCCATAAAGCTTTTCTTGGTCAACCCAAGACAGACCTGTGTCCCCAGTCAGGGTCTCACTTTCTCTGTGAGAGCCCGAGCTGCCTACACTCGTCTCCCTCCCTCAGCCAGCCTGGGAGTAGCCTGCGGGTGGGAGGCTGGCCACTGTCCTCTCTGGGGTAGCCCAGTGTGAGTGTCCCAGCGGGGCTTCTGGGACTGCACAGGGATGGTGGGTGAGCAGAAGCAGGGTGGGGGAAAATGAAGGCCTGGAGCTAAAAGGGGCCAGGAAGAAAAAGTGGGGAGGGTCGTGAGGACACTTCCTAACCCTGCCAGAGACAGCTCTGATAGCTACTGCCTCCAAGGCGACCCTGGCTTGGAGCTGGAATTGAGGATGCAAAGCAACTTCTAAGAAACGAGATGGCAGCCAGCAACTGTCCTAAGCCGAAGCACCAGTGAATACGTGGAAAGTCATCCTAAGCTCCTGGCATGGGCTGCACAGAGCAGCTCTGTGTGATGCCGGCAGGTCCTGAGCTCTGGCTCTGCGGCAGAGAAGCAGATGACGTGAGGGAGTGGTTGGGCTATTCACCTAGTAATAGTGACCTGGGAAGGGAATGTCCCCAGAAGAGTCCAAAGCAACTTCAACGCCCAGGATCTTTGTCCTTGGCTTGGTTCAAAGGACACAGGAGCCCAAATCCAACCCACCCAGGAGGTCAAACAAAGCCCTCTCTGACAACTGGGGCCCAGGTGTGTTTACCTGGCCTGCCAGCACATCCCGGTGGCCTTCTGGTAGCTTCTCTCCCAATACGCCTTGTCAGACCTCCCTTCTAGGACTGTCCCTAGGACTGGAAGGTCCTGGACAACTGCCCACAAATGCATGGCTAGCCTGACGAGGCACAGGCAACCCTCTGGGACTGAGCATGGCACTTTTAGGAAGACGCCAATGCATTCGTTGCTTCCTTATGGTAGACACAAGTTAAACTAGGCAAAACTTTTCCCTCCTTCTCACTGGCCTGAATGGTGGATGAAAGCTTTCCAAATGGGCACAGAGGAAGCAGCTGGCCTCTCCAGGACTCTGTATGAGGGGCTCTGAGAAGGGAGAAGAAGGGGCACCACCAAGAAAGAGGGAGGAGGGCATGGAGAGAGAGTGCCCTTGGCTCTGTGCATGAGCCTCGATCCCAGGTAGCAGCAGAAGGTGCTGCAGAGTGGCCAAGCGAGGTAGGAGGGTAAAGACTTAGGGGTGGGGTGGATGGGCAAAGAGAAGAAGTTGTTTCCACATAGTTCTTGCACTGCCTTGTAAAGGCGAGCTAGGAAAAGTTGTCTCCAGATTCTGATTTCTATACTGTGAGCATCTGAGAAGTTGTTAGGGGAAACTATGCCAGTACCCTCGAGTCCACGTCTGGAGGAATGCAGGGAGCGAAGCAGGGCATATCCAGGGTTAGGAGGGCAGCAAACTCAAGGCTGGCCCATGCGTCTCTCCGCCTTCTCTCCACCTTACCGAGAGAAGAGCTCTGTCAGGGCCAGGGTAGGGAGGTGGGGGGCAGGGCATTACACAGCAAGAAACAGATTTGTCTGGATCATTCTGTGCATGCAGCATATGAGGTAGAGCCGGGAGAGGTGTAGGTGTACACGTGCAGGCGGGGGTGGGGGTGGAGGGACGAGGGTTCAATAACAAAGGAGACTCCTAAAGGCTGAGCTATGCATGGTTCCAAGACACTGCCTACTCGATCCAGGGGGAAACACGGTCCTAGCAATAAACTTCAGTCATTGGCACGTTGCTCACTTCCCTGACACTCCAGCCACCCTCCAGAGGCTAAAGGGGGTTGCCGAAGAAGGAGACAGCCCTTGGCAGCTCGGGGAGCTCAGACTTATGCAATGCAGCCTGGCAGGGGAGCGGGGAGCTGGGAGTTCACCAGCATCTCCCTCAGGCTTGCTCCCCGCCCACTGCCAGCCCCTGCAAGTCAAGCCAAGGGTCAGAGGCCCTGCGCGGGGCAGTGGGAGAGG
>PVJO010004004.1:0-114995 GCA_004026905.1 Hystrix cristata
AAACATAAAAACAGAAACAATAAATCTCCTAGAGAATAAAATAGGAAGAACTCTCCAAGACATAGGGGTTGGAAAAAAATTTATGAATAAAACTCAGGCTGCACGGGAAACAATTCAAAGAATTGATGCTTGGGACCACATCCTATTAAAAGGCTTTTGCACGGCAAAAGAAATTACTAATAGAGTAGGACGAAAAATATGCTCTATTTTGGAGAAAGTTCTGTGGGTTGCTAAGAAGAATGTGAATTCTGCTGTTGTTGGGTAAAATAGTCTGTATATGTCTATTCAATCCATTTTGTCTGTAGTGTGTTTTAACTCCGATATTTATTCATTAAATGTTTTATCTGATTGACCTATTTCTGAGAGTAGGATAGTAAAGTCCCCCACTATGATTGTATTGGTTTCTGTCCATCTTTTTATGTCCAGTAGTGTTTGGTTTATGAAATTGGGTGTGCCAATGTTTGTGCATATATATTTACAATTGTTATCTCTTCTTGGTAAATTGTTCTCCTTATCAACATATGGTAACTTTATCTACTTTTCTGGCCTGTTCTGGCTTGAGATAGACTTTGTCAGAATTCAAAATAGCTGCTCCTGTTTGCTCTAGTTTTGTGGAGTATTATTTTCCATCCTTTCATTTTCAGTCTCTGTGTGTCTTTGTGGGTGAGATGTGTCTTTTGCGAGCAACATATAGTTGAGTTTTGTTTTGTGATCCAATCTGCCAATCTGTGTCTTTTGATTGGAAGAGTTCAAACCATTTACACTGAATGTTATTATTGAAAGTTATGTACAGATTCCCACCATTATATT
Organism: Hystrix cristata; assembly: GCA_004026905.1. Classification (NCBI taxonomy): domain Eukaryota; kingdom Metazoa; phylum Chordata; class Mammalia; order Rodentia; family Hystricidae; genus Hystrix; species Hystrix cristata. The sequence continues at coordinate 811 of PVJO010004004.1, forward strand.
ATTTTTTCAGTGCTTGATTCCTTTTCATTTAACTACTCTCCCTGGGAGATTTATTCTTTCCTTTGGGCTCCTGGGCAATGTCAAGTGTTGGTTTGGTGGTCATGAGTTTCTTTATCTTTATCATGACCACTCTTATTATTTATCCATCAACTTTGCACGATAATTTTGCAGAATACAATAATCTAGATTTATAATTATTTTTTAAGGCTTGAAAAACTTCACTGCAAGATCTCCTGGCCTTTCAAAGGTCTGTCTTGAGAAATCTGCTGTCATGCTGAATGGGCCTGCCTTTCTAGGTTATTTAGTGCTTTTCTCTCTTTGTTCTTTCTTTGTATGCTCTCTTTGATCTGAATTTCTGACATTTTCACTATGATATGCTGTGGAGAGGTTCTTTAATGGCCATGTTGGTTTGTGGTCCTAAATGCCTCATTTAACCTGGATACCCACCTCATTTCTTAGATTTGGGAAGTTTTCTGCAATAATTTCGCTAATAATTTTGGTGAATAAATTGTTAATACCAATGGTCTGTACACTATCCCTTCCTCAGGACCTATGATCCTTAAATTTGTTCTGTTAGAATTATCTAGTAGCTCTCAAATCATATTTTTGATTGTCTCTTGTTGTTTTTACACTATTTTAGTGGGTAAATGTTCTACTATGTCAATTTGGTCCTTGTAGGGGAAGAGGAACATAAAAAAAAAACCACTACAGGACAAAACCCAATGACTAAAAATGTAAAATTATCACATGCTTATCTGTGGCTCACAATTATAAGAACATCACATGCTTATCTGTTTAGCATGTACTTGAGAAAATGTATCCTTACGAAAGTGTTACATTTACTTACACTGACCTTGTCCCCTTCCCAGAAACAAAGGCTAAGACCCTAATTGACTTAGACCACCAATCAATGAAATGTTATTTTTAGAAACCAGTTTATCCCTCTAAATATGAAACACATCTCATACTTGCCAGGCCATCTGAGCAGGACGTTCCCTATCTTATAGCACTGCTCTGCTATCAGATGGTTTCCTTTCTGCTTTCTCTCCATTTGCCACACTCTAAATAAACTTTTGCTTCCCACTATACCCACCTTGACTCCCCTATTTCTTGCTAAGAGTTTCACTTCTCCATTCTTTACTGAAGTGACAGCAAAGACTAGAACAGAGGCAGAGGACCAACCAGAGGCCCCCACCAGACCTAACATACTCAAGCTCTGATATTTCATCTTCTTAATAACCTTCTCTACTGCAAACAACTTTGATTGAGTTTTTATATTGAAGATTTCTTCTTGATTCCTTTTCATATCCTGCAATTCTTTACCAAAGTGGTCTTACATATTGTGCATTATTTTCCTTAACTCATTCAGCTGCTTATGTGTATCTTCTTTAAGCTCACTGATCATCTTAGCGATTGATTCATTCAGCTGCTTATTTGTCTCTTATTCTATCTATTCAATCATTTTAACTATTTCTTTCATTCTTTGTCTGGAAATTCATCCACTTCAGTATCTATAAAATCCATTTGGGGGGAGCTGTGAATTTTTAAAGGCATCATGTTGTCTTCTTTTCTTTCGATTATTGTGTTTTTTGTTTTGAAGGTTGTAGATAAGCTGGGATAGAAAGCTCTGCCACTATAATACAGATGTCTTTATAGACAGATGTCTTTAGTAAGCAAATTTCTTCCTGTGATGCACCCTTGCCATGGGAACAATTCAGTATACAGACATGTACTCAACCTATTCCAAGAACTAGGATCATTTCCTAGTACCGCACCGTGAGAAGAGAACAACTACTAATATCAACATCCAAAGGGCCAGTCATATGCCAAAAATAATACCAAATTTCTTCAAACAGTTTTCATGGGGGCTTTATTACCTCCCCATGTCACTGCACAATCATGAACCTTAGTGAACGCCATAGAGTGACCAAGAATGCTGTTTCCTCTAGATTCCATAATGGAATCTCCTGTTGATTTTATTATAATGTTAGGACGGGGGAAAATGTTGAGAAGATATGAAATCAATGCTCATTTATGGATCTAGAGAAAGGTACACCTGAGAAAGGTACACCTGTGAGGTGGACACCTTTTGTCCTGGTCAACCATGTGTACCTCCTCTGACAATTTTTTTTTTAAATCTGACAAAAGTTTTAAGGTGTAAAATTCATGGATTGTTCTTGCTAAAGGAAAGGAAGCTACTTATCACTAAATGTGGTTGTATTATAAAGGCATCAAACATAGGTCTGTAGGCCTTTGGGAGTGTTCTTCTTCAGAGGAAAAAAGAGAATATGTTTTGGAAGGAATAAAACAAGGACTTCACACTTAGGAGTTTATGCCAGGGCTCCAGAGAAGGTCAATCTGTTTTGAGAAGAGCCAGCCAGGGGTCACTGGGATCAGAGTAGCCCTTCCAAAAGCTTCTGCTCCCATTTAGTAAGAGAGGAGTTACCAGCAAGATTTGTTAAATTCATCTTATTGTCCATCAAGAACTTGAGCATCAAGAACACAGCAACCAAAGAAACAAGAGCATCCAGTCTTCAGGGATCATCCCAGGGATACAATTGGTCCCTGAAGATGAACACATGCTTAAAGAAGCATCTGAATAGCAAGAACATCAAAGAAGCTGCCCAATAAGGTGGAGAAAGTCCTAGAAACCAGAGGTGAGAAGGTTGAGATTTCCGTCCAAAGAAAACAGTAAAGAGAATATACAAATGCACACTTCAAGGCATGAGAGAGCAAACAAATCTATAGGAAACGATGATGCTATTGATACTCATGGGGGAATCAAACTGGGTTCTTGATAAGAACCCGCAAATGACTCCATCCTAACCACCAAGGTCTTCTCCCTACCTGTGCATACACTGTAAGAGTGACTTTCTAACAGAAACATGAGCTGTGACTTAAGCTGGAACCAGTGGAGTAAGGATTTCCTAACCGAACACCAACTAATACCATTCCCTTGTATTTACAGAAGAAACTGAGGTACAGAAAGGGAAACTGGTATTTTTTAAAGGAAACTATTTCTTGCTAAAGCTTACCAGCCAAGTTTAAGAATCATGGCCCACAGCTGTTTGTCCCTGACAAAGGACTAAAAATGATCTGACAAATACCAGTAGCCTCTGATTATGCTATTAGGGTTTCCCAATTTTTTAACTCATAGAGGAAACAGAAAAAAAGGCTAAAGGCTCTTATCGAGAGTTCCAGATGCAAAAGGATTTTGGAGCTCTCAGTCCTCTCATAATGAAACTTTCATTGTAGCTCCACAAGTTTCCTTGACTCCTGGTGCTAAGGGAAAGCATGAGAATGTGTGAGTGGGACGTATGGAGACCAAGGAGACCAAGACCAAAGCAAACTGAGAAAGGCTACCAGAGATACTGCATACCAAGCAAGGCCCTGCTAACCAGTGACCAGGTCCGTAGATCAAAAAAAAAAAAAAAAAAAAAAAAAAAAAAAAAAAAAAAAGCATCAAGCAGTCTCCAGGTTTCAGATTGATTCCAACTCCAGGGACAAACCCAAATGCTTCCCTCAGGAAAATAGAGAAGGTAGAAGCAGAAATCTATATGAATGATCTTGGGCAATCAGGAGAAAGCATCAGAATAGCAGGCAGTGCCAACCCAGGGAGGTAACGCCTTCTGCTCAGCAATCAGAAACCTACCACTGCAAAACTACAATTACCAGAGGGGATCTGCTGGGAAATTCTAAACCGCAAAGCCTGCTGCACAAAAAGCACTCAAACAAGCTTAATTTTTTTCATTCTGTTTTCAGAGATTCTGAGGGTAGAAAGAGAGCCCCCCACACGCACCAGTCAAAACTCTCCAAGGTGACCTCAAATAGAAAGGGAAGTTCAAGGCTTCAGAAAGCTTATTCTTTACTTCACAAAAGTCTAATGGCAAACCTCTAATCTCATCTCTTCTCCTCTCCTCCAGTCTCCCAACTTCTCCCTTCCCCTTCCCCCCCCTTTTCTCTCTCTCTCCCCCTGCATATGTTATATACATTTGCAAATGAAAAGGAAATAAAACTTGAACAGGTAGAGAAGAAACTATGATAACTGACCTACATTGAAGAAATGGTAACTCCCATCTGATTTCCCAGTAGCAGTCAGTGTACCCACCGCAGACTTCTAGACTAATAATCTAGACTAAAAGCAATTAAACAAGAAGAGGAGCACTTCCAATGACACAATACCATAGCTAAAGGGACCCAGGTCCAGGACTTCCAACTGTCTAATTCCCACTGAGAGTTGTCCCCTGAATAAGACCTGTAGTCCAACTGTCCTGGAACAAACAAGACAAAAAGAGGAAAGGCTTCGCTATGTAAGCTATCAGTTTTGGATGGGTGAGAACAAAGAGCAATCAAGGCTAAGAGCAGGATGAAGACCAGTAGAGCAGCTTCCAAGCTACCCGTTCCTGTAAAGATACTCAATAAGTGTCACTGCTATGTGCTTGAGATGACTTGGAGCAGCCTAAACAGAGAGCACTTTGAAGTGGGGGAGGGTTTCTCTGCAGCATCCCACTCCAGTCCCCAAAACACCCCTTTCAATATCCAGCAGCCACACCAGTCATGCCAGGATTGAAACATCTCCATTCAGACTGAACATCCCATCTGAAGAGAAGCAATTCCTCACCAAAGACATCTTTTATAAGAACCATACCTGCCATCGCCATCCCCATTTCTGAGAGACTCACTTACTTTGTGAAAAACAAGACAAAAAAGTCAGGAAGAAACCATTTGTACAGGCCCACAGGTCCTGACTCTGAGCAAGAAAGGGATGTATATCAGCAGGAGTCTCCAGTAAACCCTGTGTAATATCTAGGTTACCCTCCAGGGAGAACCACTATACTTGCCCTGAGGACCAGAAGACCCACATTATGAGTCTGAAATCCTAGAGACCTATGACTTCCTTTATAATCATAAAGGATGAACAAAGTTCAAAAGGAAGAATTCCACAAATGGATTAGAACCATCTTTGGGATCTGTTTGTTATCTTTGTGCCACGAGAAGATTAGAATGAAGTTAGCAAACAGAGAGATGAATACATAGGACTGCACAGGCACCATGCTTACTTGAAAGGGTATTTTCTTCCCACATGCACCCTTTTGTGTTTGCTATCTTTGGTATATACCACAGTCATGACCATAAAGCAGATTGTTGAGTAAATAAAATCCACTCCAAGCTTGGCTATGATTTCTGTCTCCTGCAAAATAATAGAAACAATATCCTAAGAAGGGGACTCATCCTGAGAGGTTAGGGGGACACAAAATCTGGAGAATTTTAAAGCATGACAGACTATGGGTTCAAGAATAATTAAAATTGGGGCCTCAGGAATTATAGAGCCTGAGAAAACCATCTAATCAGTAGCTCCCAAAAGAATTTGAAGACACAGAACAAATCTTTCCAGTTTCTCTTCCTATAGGGCCCAGCTCCATATAGCTGGCACATATAAAAGTGGGTTAACACAGCATCTCAGGCAGCCCCTAAAGGGGAAAAGAAGCCCAAATTTTCTGTGAGGACAGATCCAATACATATGCCTCTTGGGATCCAATCTTAAGAATAACTGTGCTTCTCCTTAATCACAGACCTGTGGTAATGATCACATTTCCCTCTTTTAAGTTGGATAACTTAATGCTTAAAGCTAAAGATGTAGATTCCCTCTGGAAAATATATAATGAGGTAACGATATTCATTCTATGGCTTCAAGTTACTTTTAGTCTCCCTTTGGCACCATTGCCTTATCTATTTTATTATTATTTCTCTTATCTCTTTCTATTGCAGGACCGTATCTATGTGTGACACTTTAAATCCTTTTAGGAAAAAAAAAAAAGCAATGGCTTTTTCACTCTTTTTTATTTGTTGTACAGATTAATGGGTTTCATTTGGGCAGATCTATATATGTGCATAACACACTTTGACAATTTTCAGTCCCCATAACCCCCCTTGTCCCACCCTCTGCCTCAGCTTCACATGGAGGGGGGGATTGATGTGTATAGTACATTTTTCTGATATTCAATGGCAATGGCTTTCTGAAAGAAATCACGAAGTCCAATAAGTAGTCTGAAGGTGCCTGAGAAACAGGAAGGGAGCTCACCAGTTGCTATCTTTGCCCCAGGATTTAGGCCTGTGGTTTGCTTGGTATGAGAGCCTCCTCCTTTTTGCCAGCAGTGGCAGAGGTAACTTTCCATATTTCTCTAACCGGATGGATCACTCACTTCCTGTCTCTACTTTGTGATCCTTCCATAATAAGAAATGATGTAAATGGCTTCAATTTTAAGAAATGAAAAGGAAATCTCATGCCCCAATTTAAAGAAACAGGCCTGGAGATATTGAGAACAAAGTATGTAGAAGTGATAGTAGTTATGCCTAGGATGACCCAGAAAGAGTGTTCAGGGTGAGAGAAGAGCTGTGATCAGATCTGTGAGCAACAAGAAAGGATTGACCAGGAACAGAAACCTAAGAGAAAGTCTGGATGCAAGCAGCCTCAAAGTAGCCAGTGTTTCTGAAAACTTTAATCCTCTAGCATCTTAGTTATCAATTGTGGAACAAATTCATATCTGAACTCCTACCAACACTCACACTAATAAATACATGTGCTCCCATTTGCCTCTTAGCCTCCATCATCTGGACTCCTGCGGCATAAGCTATCTGTGACATTTTCTCTTAGAATATAATTAGAAAGGGTTTACAGAGCTCATAAAATGAAAAATAAAACTCCTCATTCCTTTGGAGACTCATTCTCCCAGGGAGAAACCATTTTAATAAAGCATAAGAGAAATCCCCCATTATTACTTATTTGTGACTGGCTGGTCAAACACAGAAACAGCAATACCAAGGGCCACAGGCAGAGTTTAAGAGAGAAATATCCATTTCTCCAGTCTATTAAAAATAAGCCTCTCACCAGTGGTCATAAACAGAGAAGTGCCATGAGTCTTACCATTAATATTGACGAGTCCTTAGTTTCCCCTCCCCTAAAATTGATCCCAGGTGCAGCAGATTATGTAGAACTATAAAAATCTTATTCAACATGAACACTAAATAAATATCTCATCCAAATATAAATGAGGGAGGAAGAGAAACAAAAAATATGTAGAAATTATTTCTGGTCTTGTTGGATTTACTCATAAAATACTTTCAATTATTATAATTTGGAGCACTACAAATCAGAAAAATGAAAACAAACATGGAAGGAGGGTGGCAGAAGAAGGGAGAAACTGCACCTTGGTGAACCTGGGAGGCTGGAATGAAGGAGAGGGGCATTTCAGTCACAATTTACAGAACCAGAGAAAAGAGGAAACCAAAGATCTTCCTTTCCTAAAGCCAAGATATTATTCATGCATGTTTTCAGCAAATCCCCAGAACATTAAAGTGTGCTTCACAGAAAGTTTCCCCTTGGTAAACGAGAACTTTCCTCGCAGAACACAGGAAGTAAATTTTGTTCAACTGCAGCCATACAATCCTCAAGCCAAGGAATGAGTACACAGAATCTTCTGGGAGGTTTGGTGAACTTAAGAAAGGAATGAGCTTTGAGAATTTCTCCTTCATTTATTCCCGTAGAGACTGCTAAACGTAGGTATCCATCCAAAATCCTCCCAGCTGGAGGTAAATAATTATTAATTGTCCATAAGTCAACAATATACCAGCTACAAGGACAAATGGGCCCCCATGTGAAGAGGCTTCCCAAAGCCATTCATGCCACTGCCCACAGAGCTTTGTCAATACCTAGAGTCTCAGAGAAATGATGTTGTGAAACAAGCTGAGTCACAGGCCAGAGACAGGGGGTCTCAACACCCCTGCGCCAGAGGGCAGTAACAGACCAAATGGGTCAGAAAGAAGGACAAGATCAAGACATAAGCATGACCACAAGAGCAGAGGGCTGGTGACACAAAGTGACCACTGTGAGTGTTGGCCCTCTCTGTATGTGCCTCTTCCAGGCAGTTCATAAGCTGGAAGTGACTCTGTCCAACGACGGAGACCTGACTTCCCAGTCTTCCAGCTCACTTGCCACAAACCAAGAACTTTCCCTACACTGATTGGTCAAACCAACCATACTGATATGGAATACCCCATATCCAAGTCATGACAGTTTTTAATCAAAAGAAAATAAAAATATCTGAAGTCCAGACCTTGGAGCATGTCCTCCTTGTCCAAGATCGTGAGCAACACCTCTACCCCTGTGCAGAGAGATGAGAATGATGCCAGAGTGAGGAGCAAGTGGCTAGGACTTCAGTAACAAGAGTGTACTAGGGATGGCCCTCAGCCCTTAGCATCCAGGCATCCCTTCACTGGTGAAGGCCACTCACCTGGTTCTGGTCCAGGATTCTCTCCCCCGCACTGTTCATCTTCAGGTGATTTGTGTTATATGTATACATCAGTCTGAAGAGAAAACATTTCAAAAACAGGTCCGCCTGGATCATTCCTCTTGCCTGCAAGAAAGAAAAAAGGATGTGGTTGTCAGCACAGGGAAATGTGGCCCACAAGGAGAAGTGGCACTGGAGTTTCATATTTGGAGTAATGTCCTCTGGTCCAAGAGATGAAGCCCAGGAGCTCTAAGAAGATTCAGATTCACAGTATAACCTTTATATTTTATACAAAAGTATCAGGATTAGCCCAATCTAGTATGTCTCTGACTGATAAAGAAATAATGCAACATAATTTAGGCATTCCAATAGATGACAAGACTAAGTCCCTCTAAGTTCAGAAGCAAGGCTACAATTCTTCCAACAGCTGAATTGTTGCCAGAACTCATAATAGCAATAAGGATTTCCTCATATCTACCTGCTTCTCCTCTTATAGTATTAATACCAATTCTTTCTATTTAAAAGAAAATAACTTTCTGGAATATTAAGGTCAGTCTTAAAAGGGAAAAAAATTTCAAAGAAAATCAATAGTTTGTTGAGGTACACTCTTCGAGGGCACTAAGGATTATGAACTGTCTTTATTTATGTAGCCTCATGGTTTTATTATTAACGCCAGCTGTAGGGAACTAGCTCCTTCTTCCAGACTGGCTGTCTCCATGAACTCATACCTAGTGACTGGTAGCTTTTAACTGAGAGAGAAATCTGAGACCGCCGGCCTCGAACAGTGGTCCAGTTTACAGAGACAAAAAGAAAATAGGTCTAATTGTCTTAGAGATAGTGACTACAGACAGAGTCATCAAAGAGAGGGAAGATATGTCCTTCATTCTAGTTCTGAGTGATTCATGTTATCTATTAGCAGCAGCAGGAAGAAGAAGAGATTTCATCCCTAACCACTAAGAATAGAGGATGTAAGAGTATTAAGAGAAGCAGAGAAAAAAAGGAAATAAGCAAAAGAGGTAAGAGGTGAGAAGCAGAAAGACGAAGATAATAACAAGGAGAAAAAAAGAGTAGAGTGTTCAAGAAGGCAATTTGAGAATTTCTAGGGTATGTGGAAGCTTGATAGGGGTGACCCCCCAGGAGGAAAATGGCACCAGGGCAGGACTGCAGGCAGAAGGACAGGAAATGAACATTTATGCACCATTACATGGCTCATCACCTGGGATAGAGGCAGCCCCTTCTTCTACACAAACCCCTTCTTCTCACTGAGCTTGCAGTCCATGGTAGAAGCTTGTCCAGTCAGATGTGACACAGGGATTCTCTGTGGAATACTTAGGGATGGTTTCTAGAATGCAAAATATTCAGCATGGCTCTGGAGATACTCTGCAGAACTGCAAATTGTGGTAAACGTATTGCAGACAGTTAGCTAAAACATAAAATCTCCAGATTGGTCCAAAGCACGAGCTTGTTTATCAAAAAAGGGAGAAGAGTCATAAAGAGAAGGAAGAAAACAAACAAAAGGGGAGGCCCATTCTCCAGTAGCTTTCTCCTGGAAGAAAGACAAGCCAGGCCACCTGAAAGCCGATCGAGCCGCCTGACCTTTCCAGAGTTGTGTGACTGAGCCCTCGAGCTGACAAGTTAAGAAGGTAAAGAGAGATCCAAAGACCTCTTCAAGATCCTTGAAGGATTCTTCAAGACAGTGAGATTCAGGGATTCTCTTCATATAATGGGGCCTTTCCACTAGGACAGAAAACCAAATGATAGTTAATGAATGAATAATGACGCGTCTTTCCCAAACTCAAGACCCGGGTGGCAGAAGAAACGTGAACTGCTCCACAGAAGTGAAGTGGAAGAGAGAGGCGAGAGTACTCTTCCTCCACGAGGCACAGTCCGTCCTGGAAGATCCCTCCTTAACTGGCTCTCAAAACTGAAATTATCTGCCGGGCGTGGTGGCACATGCCTGTAATACCAGCACTCAGGAGGAAGAGGCAGGAGGACTGCCGTGAGTTCAAGGCCAGCCTGGGCTACAGAGGGAGCTCAAGGCCAGCCTGCATTACATAGCAAGACCCTGTCTCAAAAAAACAAAATAAAACTGACATTATCATCTTAGGAGGCCCACGTTGGAGCAAAGGTCGCCTGGCAATAAGGAGCCTTAGGCGGAAGGAATAATCCCGACTCAGCTCTTTTTTAGGTTATACTGAGTGTATATCTCCAGAAACTCATCTATCTAGTAAAACCCATTATTTCCATGGATACAAACTTGAACTCCACTATAGACATTAGTTTTCCAGATGTGCCAGCTATTTAGGGGGTGAGATGGACCATGAATGAGGACCTTCACTCCTCAGTGTTGGTCTGGGAAACATCAATTTATCTGGTCTTCCCCCACCATATCAAAAGCAAGAGTGCCAATTGCATCACCTGAGGGGAGAAAGTGGAAAGCATTGTGTAACAGACCCACATGAGAGTTTGCCACCTATTGACAAATAAGCAAACTGAAGAAGGAATACAAACTGACACAGCAGAGGAGGTCCCTAGCTTCAATGTTGAACAAAAAGTCTGAATTAGGACCCTGACCTAGAAGACTGAGCCTTTACCCACTGTAGACACTTTTTTCATTTTTGGCCACCAACACTGCATTTTCCCCTCCCAGGTGAGGTTACAGTTATATATACAATAAGAAATGCTATAGCCAAGCTCGTCTACTCTTCTGTCTCTGTAAGTAGGCCATTCCCTCTAAGAACACTGGGTTACACAACAACTAGAACAGGTGTAGAAGGACCAGCTAACAAGAAAAATACCTGCCACATCTCTACTGGAATCCTGCCTTCCCCAACCCAGAGATTCAGGCTTCTGCAGCAGCCAAGCCCCTAATTTCCCTTGGATGTCTATCTATACTGGCACTCCATCCATATTTTCTTTTGGTCCTGATAAAACTCCGACGGTGGAAAGGCATTTGATTCTAAAACAGGAGGAAGTTTCAAGAAAACAACTTTCAGCTCAACAGTTGAAGAGGGAATTTGTCAGGAGCAGGAAGGGTGTGGGTAACCACAACTATAGACACTAAGAAAAGATTTTCTTGCTTTAGGCCATTGGCTTCTGTCTAAGATCTGAATGTTAAGCCCCTATGGAGCATGGACCATGTCTTATTCATCACCCCAGGTGAACTTCTTCAAGTGTTTTTAATTAATCTCTTCATGATTTCATGCCCAGTGTGTCCCACATTCCATGGGAAGTTCTACGGTGGCAGGACATTTGTACATGAAAGGGCCCAGGCCTTCCGCTCCTGGGACCAGCCTATGCCCAGGAGCAGCTTTCAGTAAAAGGGCTCCAAAGTAGTTTCTGGCTTGTGCAGCCATGGTGGGAAATATATTTCACACAAATTCAAAGCCTCAGCCTTAGAACTAAAAAAGGAGGCAAATCCATTGTAATAGCAAAGTAACAACTGGAAAGAGCAGAAGCAGGAAGTAGAGATGAGGAGGCTGTTATGCTTAGTGTGCTTCTTAGTCTGTGGAAAACGTTCCTGACCCACCAAAATCTGTATTTCCCCAGGTCCTTAATGAGTGGCACTCCTTGACACATGACAAGGCTTGCTATTCTTCCACAAGAGCTCAAGCTTCTAGGGTAACTGACTCTCAATCAAAACATAGTGACATTTCAGTGGCTGAGTCCCTTTCCAGAGAGCAGGGTAGAGAGGGGAAGAAAAAGGTGAGGTCACAGAACATGACCTACTTTAAAAGAAAGAAAGTACAGATAAGAGAAACTGAAGAAAGGGAAATCTAGGTGCCTGAAAGATGTATTTTATGTTAACTAGGGTTATTTTTAAACTGACAAATAAAAATAAAAGAGTAACAAAAGGTATATAGATATATGTATTCATTGTATAATGTTTAAATCAGGTTAAATATATCTATCTCAAACATTTACTGTTCCTTTATGGTGAAAACGTTCGAAATCCTTTCTTCTAGCTTTTTGAAGTGGTAGCACACTATTGTCATCTGTATACATCCTTTGTGTAATAGCACGCTGGAACATCTTGCTTCAATCTGACTGTAATTTACTACCTGTCAGCCAACCTTTCTCCCTCCCTGTTCTCCCCAACACCTGGTAGCCACCGTTCTGTTCTCGCCATGAGACCAACCTTTTTATATTCTGTGTATGAGTGAGATTACATGGTACTTGTCTTTCTATGCCTGGTGTATGTCACATAAACAAAATGATCTCCAATTCCAGCCATTAGTTTGTTAGAAGACCAAACTCCATTCTTCATATGACTGAATAGTACTGCACTGTGTATATGTGCCACATTTTCTTGATCCATGCATCGAATGATGAACATTTAGGTTGTTTCCATTTCTTGGATATTGTGAATAGTGATACAATGAAGATGGGAGTGTAGATGTCCCTGACAAACTGATTTCATTTCCTTATAGATTCAGTCCTGGAATGGCTGGATCCTATGGTAGTTCTGTATTTTATTCAGTGAGGAATCTCTATCCTGTTTTCCATATTGGCTGCACTAATCATTTACATTTCTGTCAACAGTGCTCATATGTTCTCTCTGCTCCATATCCTCCCCAGAACTTTCTATCTTCAGCTTTTTAAAAAAAACTTTGTTAGTATATGTTCATGATACACGCTAATTATGTTCATCTTAGAAAATTGGTACATACACATATTGCATCCTTTTACTTCCTTTTCCTCTTTCCTTCCTCCCATCTATCCCCTTTCCTAGGTTCCCTTCCCATCTCTACAAAGCCTACCTTCCTGTTTCCTGCTATCTTTTATTTTATTCTTTATTTATATTTTGGGTTTCTCATACAAAAGAAACCATATGATATTTAACCTTCTTTGTCTGATTTATTGCACTTAGTATTATGGTCTCAGGGTTCATCCATTTTCCTACAAATGATTCAAATTTACCCTTCTTGATGGCTGAGTGATACTCCATAGTGTGTTTATGTATCATCCTCTTTAACCTTTTGATAATAGCCATTCCTACTGGGGTGAGGTGATAGCTCATCCTGGTTTTAGTTTGCATTTCCTGACTATTAGTTACTTTGAGCATTTTTCTCTTGAACTTGTTGGCCACTTGTATGTCTTCTCACTGAAAAATGTCTATTTAGCTCTATTCCCTTGGGAGATATATTTCGCCTCAAATTCACTTAGACAACAATCATAATGTTTTGCTTCTTATCATGTTTTTAACTCATATATTGAAACAAAAAAACCATCAAATATCATAAATACTACCCTGAAGATATATTTCTAATCAAAATATCTTTGCCTCACTGGTATTTTGTTTTCCAAATACCATATTAACACACCTTCTCAGATAGCTACAGGGGCAGGGAACCCTAATGCCCAAGACATTGGCATTTGACTTTGACTTTGATCTTGTTCCTCACCTGAATATCTCTATCTTCCTGCAGAAGCAAAATAAATCTCCTCTCTACTTATTCCTTGCTAGTCAGATGTACTCCATTAAATGCAATTAAGTGCACCACCATCCATCAGTCACAAAGGCAGTGCTGCCAAGCACCCTGTCAAGGACCAGACCAGGCTGGACACTGGGAAGAGCAGACACACCAGCACCCACTGACCGATCGCCCACGGGGTCGCAGCGGGCCAGCTGCCGCCCTGCTCTGGGCTGCCAGCTCCTGCTGACAGCTGCCCAGGAAGCACGCATGTGGAAACAGCCCGTGTTTGCTGTCTGAGAACTACTGCGCGCTGTCTAGCCCTCACTGGATGAACTTCCAAGTACACTAGAAAACGCAACTCCCGTTAGTTTGATGAATCTACCACAGCACTGTGCAACCTATCTGATACTGGAACTCCTGGTGGCACAGAGAAGAAAGCAGTTATTCCACAGCTGGGACCCTGGAACTTTCTGGGAAAAGCCAGAATTGTATAGACAGGAGGTTCTGACGCATTGTTGGTAGAGTGTCCTATTTGCTCCCTCAGGGAATAGATCTGAATTTAATGATGTAAAAAAACTAACTGCATTTATAAACCACAAAGGCTGCATTTATAAACCACAAAGATATGAGGTGGACTCTCGGAAATGACATCACCATGAAAATGTATTCTCCATCATGGCCTGACTTTGACTATACTATGGCGTTTATGTTCTTAATTGCTCTATTTACTGTGGCATTAGGAGGATACTGGAGCAGACAAATTGAATTGTAAAACTTGAAGGCAGTAACAAACACTGAAGAGAGAGAAATGAAGAAAAAGGGGAGGAATATTGAACTTTCAGTCCTCTTACAGATGCGATATTTGTTGTCATTGGCTGTGCTATGGTGATCTTACTCTATTTCTTCTACAAATGGTTGGTTTATGTTACTAGGGCAATTTTCTGCATAGCACCAGCCATGAATCTCTACAACTGCCTTCCTGCATTAATTCGTAGGATACCACATGGACAATGCACGATTGTATGTCATGGCAAAAGCATTGAAGTGAGACTTTTCTCTCTGCACTTTGCATAGCAGTAGCTGTTGTTTGGGCTGTTTTTTGAAATGAGGATAGGTGGGCTTACAGCATATCTTGGGAATTGCTTTCTGTCTGAATTTAATTGAAACACTGACATTACCCAACTTCAAGTCATGTGTGGTATTTCAAGGCTTTCTCCTTGTCTAGGTGTGTTTTTGTTTTTATAACACCATTCATCACAAAGAATGAAGAGGGTACAATGGCTGAGCTTGTGGCTGGACCTCTGGTAATACTGAAAAGTTACTAGTCATCATCAGGGCCCCAGAGCTGATCTACTTCTCAGGATTGAGTATGTGCTTCATGCCTGTCTCAGTACTGGGTTTTGGAGTCATCATTATACTAAGACTGTTGGTTGCATACTATAGATGATTTGATATTCAAACTGGTTCTTCTTCTCTATGCTACATTTCTTCCACAATTGCCTACACAGCTGGCATGATACGTACATTTGTTGTGTTGCCAACAAAAAGGAGCAACCTGCTCTCCTCCGTTTAGTACCTTGCACTCTCATCACTGCCTCCATTTTTTCTAGGAGAGAGAAAGAAATGAAGAAGTTCTGGAAAGGCAGCAGCAATCAGATGATGAACCATCTGGACTATTCAACAAGTGAAGAAAACCCAGTGACTACTAATGAACAGATTGCCCAACAATAAGATTATGTAGACCTGCAATAACGTGTTGCTGATTTTCAACCAAAAGAGTTCGACTTTTTAGTCAACTTTTGAATTGACATTCTGAAAGCATGTTCTGTGACATGTTTGCAAATATATATTTTTATGAGTTGGTACTGATAATTATATCATAAATAAGTAAACTGTATTTGCTTTTAATTATATTGAAGTTGTGGCCTCACTTTACATAAAAACATATGTTCTATGTAAAATTAAATAATAAATAAATCCAGTTAAGACCTTGTCTTCTCTCCAGATCAATTTAGACTCCTGCAAGTCTATACTCAATCATCCCTCGTCTGATTTCCCCTGACTCCTTGATGCCACCATATTCAGCATTCGTTTTCAGCGCTCCTACCTTCCTTCCACACAGGAAGGCCCATAGCCAGCAGGGAGATAAGCTAGGGACAGTAGTGATTATGTTCCCTCTTCTCTGCGCTGGCAAAAATCATGCTCTGAATCTGCTCAGATGCTCTGGCAGGTATTGAGCCCACCATCATACTCCCTCGTGGAGCATGGAAAAGACAATCCTCTCCTGAATATGTCGAGACAGGTGGTACCCAAGCCCCTCCTCTGTAGCAGAGATTTTTTGCAAGTAACTTCAATAGCGTATTCTACCCTGGACATGGCTAAATCACAGTGACGCCTCAGGATAGTGTCAGCCCCCAAAGAGGCACATGAAACTAAGTGAGATCAAACTGATGGATAACATCACCAGGTAAATTCCATCTGCTCATGGAAATAAACACATGGAAAACCAAGGTTGACTCTTGGCACCACATACTAATTTTTTATTTAGTAGGTTCTTTGGTGAGTGCTAGAAGTCAGGAGGGTCTGGGCATGTTTTATTACCTAGCACCCATTTCTTAAACCATTGGTTTCCAAAACTGCGCAGAGAGAACCTTGATTCAAGTCACTCCACATGTAACTGTGTTGCATATTAGCCACCCACTAACAACCAATATAAAAGCAAAAATTATTTCAATATCATTCACAGAGAAAAATCTGTAAAAATTTCAAATCTAGAATTTCGACAAAAGGACACTGCTATACAACCTTCTTCAGGTTATTTTTAACAATAGAAAGTCTTCAAAGCAATGGTTCTTGGCCTCTGTCCACCCCTTTAACCTGTCCCCAAACAGATTTCCATTCTACATTTGCCACTTGGCCTGTGAGCAGAAGTTTGTCTTGAACTCCACAACTGGGGACCTCTAAATCCTATAATTTTACGGCCCCTCCCAATGAGAGAGGTAGTCATTTTTCATCTGACTTCAATTCAATAATAATTTGCTTTAAATTTTTTCAGATAAATTACTAAGTCTTCTTAAATTTATGCACTAGAAAAATGAGCATCTAGTTATCTATGTGTAGTGGGTGGTTTCTGCTTCCAGTAGTCTCCACAGAAGTGAAGTGGCTCAGGTCCACTGCCAAGTCAGCAACAGTGGACCAACCAATGAACCTTCCACAGCAGCGTGAACACCACTGCTTCTAACACTGCAGCAGGGACTTTGCATCTGAGAGATTACCCTGAAGGTATAAAGTATATATACTTCCAGACAGTTTAAAAGCAATTAATTATTCCATCAAAGAAGCCTTCTTTAAAAAAATATGATCCTTATCTGTAGTTTTCCTAAGATTTAAATGATAAAATGAAGCAACACTAGAAATATATAGCTTCAGATACCCTAATCAGATATTCTGTCAATACATAAAAGGGCAAGAAATCCTAACACAAAATTGTGAATATATTTTTTTTAAAGTTAAAGAAGAAGAAACACAGGTTCCTACCAACCCACCCACATAAACGCATTGATCATTCTTCTGAGCATAGTTACTCACAACATGCATCTGCTAGCTACGTATTTTGTCAATATCAGCAGCAGTTATAAATTGTCTCTTAGATTATTCAAAATGTGGCCCTTTGCCCTAGACATAAAATGAGTGGATAAAATACAAATACAGCAATTAAATTTCATTCCTCTTGCAACTCTATTTAGAATGCACGTGAAGAAAATTAGGAAAAAAAAATGTTCACTGGGGAAAAACAATCCCAAAAGGTCAGCGGCAAAGTAATATTCACACAGCTATTATTTAACAAAAAGTTAAGATTAAGGAGAGTATCTAAATGTTATATTAAACTAAATCAATTCCTCCCTTTCTCTCCACCTATAAGTGATGTAAATGTGAAAAATGTTCTCCCTAGCACAGGATAGAAATTGTGAATTGTTCCGTGCCACTTTTTTTGTAGATACACAGAATATGCTACCTAAATAGGACCATTCTACTGATCTTTTCATCAGACACTACACTACATTACTATAAGTTTCTATTTTGCTATTGCTAGGTTTTATCCAGTTGTGATGGCCATTGTTTTTATTGTGATATCTCTTAGAAAAACAGCAAATTTACCTCAAGTTCCCTGGGGCACCAAGAAGGAAGGCCAGAAAAATATCACATAGAAAATGTGGACTACTTAAGCAATAGAACACAGGACTTTCTTCACACCACTGAGGGCAAAATCACTGATCTTATTCCTGTCCCCACCCCCATTCTTTCTTCTTGCTCTATTTAATGGCATGCTTCTCAGAAAACACCAACAAGGGAGAGGCTTCTCTCCCTCCCTCCCTCCCTCCCTCTCTTTCTCTCTCTCTCTCACACACACACACACACACATGCACACACGCACGCGTGCGCACGGTGTACACAATAGAAACCCATATCCAAGGACATGCAATCTCCACAAAGATGCACATAGCCCCATACCAACTTTAAGCTTCTTCCAAAAACTGATTTTCCTACCCAAATTTAGGATGTCTCTGAAAAACGAAAAAAAGTATTTTGTAATGATCCAGACCCAAGAATAAAATCACTTGGAAAGAAAGAGAAAGGACAGAGAGGCTTCCAAATAAGAACATGGGAGAGGTACTGGCAGGGGTACAGAGGGGCACAGTAAATATGCCTCTCTCAGAAATGGAACTCACTCAGCATCAGGGCAAGACTGATATGTGGCAAAGGTGTGAGGCCAGACTGGCCATAGGAGGGAAACACATTACAAGATTTGCTCGGCACCAGGCAATGGGCAGAGATATACCAGACAGGTAGACACAAGAGAGGCCCAGAGGTCAGCTTCAGGTGAAGGAACTAGCCAGGAGCAGAGGATCATCTCATGGGAGTCTAGCAGACCGGGCAAGCATCTGGCAGCAAAGTCACCCGGCAGCAAGAGCCACACACCCAGCTATGAAGTCTGAGGCCCAAGATCAGGAATCCCTTATCCCACAAGGATAAGAAGAACCTGGCAGATCTCGGACTACTGGGAAATGTAAATGGCACAAATGATGTGGAGCAAGATCTGCTACTGGAACGTGAATACAAGGCTTGGGTAATGGGAAAAATACTACTTGCCCCTGCTATTAGGGTTAACTAACTTGAGGCTGATATATTAACCTTCTAATTCCAACAAGCTCCAAAAACCTGAGTAGTTCTAGACTTAATCCTTAAGGCCGAAGAGCAATGAAGGGGGTTCTAAACTAAGGACTGCATAATCAATGAGCTCTGTCCACTGAAAAAAGTGCCCAGAGCATGACAATTAGAATGATACTTCCCATTCACCCCCATCTGCTCTTTTAATTTTTATGTGCAATAAATATTCACTGAGAGCCTGTCCTGTGCCACCTGCTAGGCTGAACCCTGAACGAGACCCAAGCCCTTATGGGTAGCCTACTAGAGAACAGGAACAAGGTTCCTTTTCCTATTATGTCTCTAATGTTGTAAATGCCAGCCCCACTATTGTCCCCACTGCTTCTGGGAGGCAGGAATATTCACGCCCAATGGTGCTTTAAGATCCAAGAAAGGAATCTCTAGGTGAGATCCTAATCTCTGCTCCTTCTCTTAAATGATACCTTTGAGAGGTCAAGGGAGCGACAACTAACCCCAAAGCTAAGGCAGCCACTGCCAAGTCACGCCAACCCTGTTTGGGGCAGCTCCTGTCTGTCCAGAAGAAACATGCCTTCCTTGGTCCCCTGGTGAAACTGGGGCCAAAGTTGTCAAAAGTTAGTTATGCACAAGCTAGTTCTTGCTTCAGGACACCACAGGCATCAAGACAGACCAGGGCTGGATCAAACAGGCAAACTAAGCCATGTGATCGTCATACAGGGAACTTCAAGGACGCCTGAGAGGCAAGGAGGGCTCAAAGGGATCATGCTCTTTAGAAAGATACAGCCATGAGAGGAGCAGTCGCAGCAGCTGGCTGCTCTCCTTGTAGGGAACCTCCTAGCCCTAAACATTCTAACAAACCACAGCAAGGCCCTCGGGGAAAGCAAGAGCCCTTCTCAACCAGAGATCAGCCTCTACTGTCAATATCCAAGTTGGGAAACTGGTCTCCGGACATAGTGACTTGTGGGATGTGGTAGCTAATAAACTAATCCTGTCCCTGGAGGGAGACTGAGATTTAGAGCTGAAAACGTATTTCATGTATGTCCCGGTCTCAATTTGAGAAGGACAAGGGTTGAAAATTCACAGATGGGAAGGGGCAAATATCTGGAGTAAATTGTACAGCTGCTGGCTGGAATTCCAGGGCAGAGATGTTCCAAAATGGAGTAGCTAAAACCTGGTAGGGGACAGAGAAAAACATGATATTCCTCCTGATCTCACAGATGCTCACATAAGCAGACATTTAAAATATCATCCCAATCTGCTAAACCTACTTGTTTTCTTCATGTTCACATACATATATAGTGCAACTTAAAAGCTGACACATGTACTAGTCTTTCCTTGGCTCTTATAAATTTAAGTAGGCAAATATTAAAGAAAAAATAAGATTTTGAATGAGTGTTACCATTTATTGAAACACAATTTTTTGATGTTTTGCAATTTTTTTAAATTTAATACTTTTTAAATGACTCTGTTTAATTTTAGGACACTGATTTACCATGCCATGATTGACGACTCTGTGGGGCTTATTGTTCCAAATGTCTCTGCTTTATTGTTTTCCATCAGCCCTGCTCCTTCCAACAACATGCTTTTGGTCACAAAGTTTATTAGCCAGTAAATAGTGTTGTCTTTCCAATAATATGTTCAAATCCCTCCCAATCCAGGTGCTCTCTCTAGTTTCCTAAACTTGGGATGAAAGTGTTTCTGAAGGTTAAAGTCATCAATAGAAACTGAAGCTGTGCCAAGACACAAGACTGTCTCCTGCACGCCGCAATCTGCTTGGGAATTCTCTCACGATCTAAGCTCAATCGAAATCCCAAGAGCAGTTAACACAGCGCTGCAGGCAGCTTCTCCTCTCTGGTCCAGCCCTCTCCCAAGACCCGTTTCTCTCCAGTCCTCAGCACTGAAAAATCCATGAAATCACGGGTGTTTCCAGGGTGCTAGTGGAACTGTTACTTTCAAGGGAAATTTCTTCCAGTGACAAACCCCACATGAATTTCTGCAAACAGGGCAATTTCTTCATCATTCACGGCACTGTCTGCTCATCTGTCTCAATGCCTGTGCTGTTTGCTTGCTCCATGATTCGTAATGCCCTCTACTCTGGTCTCCTGATCGCCAAATCCTGTTTTGACCTTCGAGGACTACCTTCTCCCCAAAAATTTTCTCAGGCTTCAACACCCAATGTTCCCCTGTCACCACCACTTCCAAACATCCTCAAATACATTTCTTGTGGCAGGTGATACCTCACAACATAGCACTGGTTGCAGAAACACCTTACAAGTATAGTAAAAAAAATTTTGATTGAGAAAGTCTCCAATTGCTGACAAAAAAGGTAGTATGATTCATGCGATTTCATGAAAAACAGACCTAAGACTTAATCCCTTCTCTGACATTTACTGGCTATGTGGTCTTAGATCACTTTCCATCCATGAGCCTTGGCTTCCTCCTATTTAACAACTTTATGGACCTGTCGCAGGGCTAACACGGGTTTAGGTGGCAGCACGTTCCTAACTACTGGAATTACAAAGATGAGTGTGGTAAGGCCCCAGCCTGGCATGTCTTGAAAAGGCTTGCAGTTGCTTGATAAGTTATTTACAATAACATCAGGTATTTTGAAGGAAATGGTTAAGTGGCATTTGGGAAATGGTGATCTGGAAACGAGAGAAAAGAAACCGGAGGAATTGGAGACTGAAGGGAGAAGAATTGTAGACATGTGCTAGGGCAGGAAAGGGTTATGTGAAAGACATTTGAAACAGAATAAAATTACAGGTCTTGCTTCATTTCAGATGTAAGAGGGTAGAGGAGATTGGCGAGGTATATTGCCTCGAATTTCTTGCCAAGAAGACAGGTGTAGGGCAGATAAAAATAGAGTTACTGGGAAAAAGAGCTGGTTTGGGTGGTAGGAGATCAGCTGCTAAGACTGCAGGTGTGTGTCTTGTGGACAACTAATGACCATCTCAAAGTCCAACAGTTACTGCCATGAAACTCCGCTGAGTTCTCTTCTGCCCACCTGTTGATTTTACCCACGGAAAGTTCAGTGGTGAGCTGAACAATGAACCAGTTTTCTGGCCCTAAGTAAACAGTGTACACCACCAATGAGAAATACAGCCCTCCCCCAAGAATCTTATTGATTGGCTATATTTGACTTTCAAAGTTAAAATCACTTCACCTTAAAGTAGCCTGTGCTTTTCATCATGATCATTTCTCCATAACTGCAAGTAGCCAACTGTCCTCTGAAGCTGCCGAGGCAAAGCAAGGCAGCCAGGTCCATCCACGTTCAGGGCCAAGCAAGTCCAGGCTTCTGTAGAACTCAGCCCGCACTGGTCACTGAGCGTGCTCGCTGCAGGCCAGGAAGATGATCCTTTAAGTAGTCTCTAGTTTAGATAGATCAAGCTGGGCATGGTAGCACAGCCTATTATTCCAGAACTGGGAGGCTGAGGCAGGAGGATAACAAGTTTGATCCCAGCATGGGAAACTTAGCAACTTAGTAAAAGCCTATGTCAAAAATGAGGAAAGGGCTGAGAATGTAGCCCACTGCAAATAGCAGTCATAACATATGCATTCCCTGTGATCCAAGAATTTATACAAGGGAAATAATCAGAAGCAGACATAAAGGCTTGGTTAGAAACTTATCAATTGAAGTATCCCTTTATTTTGAAAAAATTGCAGGGATATTTTGAATACAAAACAATAAGGGAATACTTAAATAAATTTTCATATAACCACAAAATGGACTATTAGACATTTAAAAAGTTATAAATGTATTTCGATATTTGAAATAGACTTTAATAAGTAAAACAAAATCTAGCATAAGTGTATGTAATCTTGTCCTCAGGTTTGTAAAGTCTAAACACATATATACACAGATGTACATGCACTATAGACAGTTTTACACACATATAACACTTATATACACACACACAGAGAAAAATTACCTAGAAAGATAGAACTATTGTTATTGCTACAGGAATTGAAGATGACTTCATTTTCTAATTTCTGTGTTTTCTAACTATCTTTTGAAATCTTTTGCAATCAAGAAAAAATACTAAAAT
This sequence comes from Hystrix cristata, assembly GCA_004026905.1. Taxonomy (NCBI): domain Eukaryota; kingdom Metazoa; phylum Chordata; class Mammalia; order Rodentia; family Hystricidae; genus Hystrix; species Hystrix cristata. The sequence goes on from PVJO010004004.1 coordinate 23,746, forward strand.
CCAGGGAAATTACCGATGAAATGCACCATGACTTGGAGAGAACTTCTGGGGGTGCGCACCATGGAACATTCATTTTCTCAGTGTGTAGGGGATTTTGTTGTTGTTTTTGTTGTCGTTGCTGCTGCTGCTGTTGATTTTACTGCTGTTGTTTCAGCCTACAGATAATCTATCCTTCCATCTCTTAACAATAAGATGCCTGAAAGCTCACTCACCCTGTCCCCTGCCCACACCCTGCTATATGCACAGAGACGCATAAACACATAAATACCCTAGACTACAAACGCCTTAGAGGGATGCATCTTATTCATCTTGCTATATAATCTCTATTATCAGCAGGTGCCTAAAATTTTTTGCTGCATTAAATTGATCAATATATTTTTAAATTAATTCTTTGAATGTCTACTACAAAGTACAGCTGTGCAATTGGAGCTGTATATTTTATGACCCACTCGTCCCCCACCTGCTTCTACCCTCATTTTTCTTGCGCTGCAAATCCTTTCATTCATTTTAATAGCTTTCAGGAAATAGCATTGTGTTTTATGGGACAGTCATGATGAGGTGTCTAAGTTGTTTCAACCTAAGACTTCAAGAATGGAATTAATCTGGGAAAACTTTGGGAAATCACTATTTATTTATTCTGTGGTTCCATTTAACTCCTCTGGACAAAATATTCTCTGCTCTTTAAAAAATGTATTCACTTCTAAATGAGGGCAAGAATTTCATTTTCCTAGGTCACCTAGCCCAATTCAATATTCTTTGTTGCTATGCTCAATTACAAGAAGAGAAATTGAAAGAAAATCCCATCTTATTATATAATAAAGTCACATGAGCCAGTTTATAAATATTATTTGCCACATCTCTCTAATCATGTTTTCAAGTCTTTTGAAAAATAGCTCAGCAATACTTAATTTTGTTAGAACTTATTTTCTGGATTTTTTTTCTCAAAATGTAAATGTACTTAGTAGCTAAGGTTTTTTTAAAAAGATGAATATTATTACACTTAAAGTCATGTTACAGGAACAGGGAAATAATCTGTTTGATACAAGGTTCCATATTTTAGATACCACACAGAGTTGGCTAAGGACTTGAAGAGAGACAAAGTTGGACGTGTGCCCCACTACCACACAGACTTACACCCACGTGTCTTTAGGTAGAGTGAGATTCTTTTCTAAAATAAGGATTAGGTGCCTAATGCAAACTTGGAAATGTTTAGCCTATAATTTTCATTAATTACTGTCTGCAACATAGAGTGCTGCTGGGAAATTAAAACACAAAAGCAATGCACTTTTTGGCTTGTATTTATTGAGCAAGAAAAAGAAATGGAACAATAAGAGATACACCAAGGAAAAGCTCCCTGTTCATAATATATTAAAGGCATTATTTTAAATGTGCCTCCTTGTTCCTTGTGGGCCAGCCCATTCCCTGAAGAGGAATAAGCACAGTCTACGCTCCTAGAAACGTTCTCCAGCATTTGCCAACTATCCTCCACATACTCAGGCTTACTTCTCCACAGCCTTTCCTTTAAAATAGCTAAATAGATTAGAGATTTTAGGAAGAAATCATGTCATACTGAGACAATCAAGGTTTAAATTTCTAAAAATAAAAAATGAAATAGGGATAAATGTGTCGTCAAAGGAAGAAGGGTTATTTGGAGTGTGAATTTTGAAAGGTTCTTGTCTGAAAACTGCAAACTCTCATTATAACTGATTTCTACCCAGGATGATCTAGCTCTTCCCCCACGTTTCAATTGCATGCTTAAGCAAAAATATTGTATAGAGGAAATCAATCTGACTTATATGAGCTAAAGACATCGTATAATTAAAAATGCCTGGGCTGGGGATTTAGCTCAGTGGTTAGAGTGCTTGCCTTGCAAGCACAAGGCCCTGAGTTCGATCCTCAGCACCAAAAAACAAAACAAAACAAAAAAGCCTAAGAAATTACAAATATATCCAGCATTATGCAAAACTATTCCTGTCTTTTCTTGAATCGCTGGTATCGTGCTTTCTAGCCCCGTGTCACCTTAACACCTGTACAGTTGTGGTTCCCATCTTTTAATTCTCTCTAGTTCTCCCCTTCGTGACTGATGTTATTCCCCCCGCCAAGAAAAATAACCATATTATATAGCACTTCAAACTTTTTTTTTTTTTTTTTTTTTTTGGTGCTGGGGATCGAACTCAAGGCCTTGTGTGCACTCTACTGCTTCAGCTAAATCCCCAGCCCCAGGGGGGAAAAAGGAACCCTCCTCCACTGTTGGTGGGAATGTAGACTGGTCCAACCACTGTGGAAATCAGTATGGAGATTCCTCAGAAAACTACAACTAGAGGTTCCATTTGACCCAGCTATTCCTTTGCTTGGTATCTTCCCAGAAGAATTAAAATCATCATATCACAGTGATATATGCACAACCATGTTCATAGCAGCACAATTTGTAATAGCTAAGTCTTGGAAACAACCTAAATGCCCAACAACTGATGAATGGCTATAGAAGATGTGGTTTTTCTACACAATGGAGTACTACACCGCCTAAAAAAGGATAAACTAGAGTCATTTGTATGTAAATGGATGTTCCTTGAGAACATACTATTTTTTTTATTTTTATTTTAAACCAAGAACATGTATTGGTACATTCTACATACAATGGTCACATTCATTACAGTTATTCTGTACCTATACATGATGTATCTTGGTCTTGAGAATATACTATTAAGTGAAATAAATCAGACACTTATCTGTACACATCAAATTGTTTCTCTGATATGAGAAACCATAAGTATAAATAAAGACAAAGGGGTATAATAGATATTATGTTAAAAAAAAGAGAGATAGTATTCAAAAGAGAGGAGAACTAGATAGGGAAAAGGAGGACAAAGAAGAAGGTTAAAAGAGAAGTAAGATGAAAGGACAAAAATGGAAAAGTGTAAATAAACTTGTTGCAAATAGAGAGGGGTGGGTGAATGGAAGGGAGGGGAGGGGAAGGGGGGGAAAGCCAAGATACATCATGTACAGGTACACAATAACCATGTTGATTATGATCATTATGTATACAATGTACCAATACATGTTCTTGGTAAAAATTTAAAAAAAATTTTAAAAATTAAAATTTAGCTGGCTAGCAATAAATAAATAAATAAATAAATCCCCAGCCCCAGCACTTCAAACTTTTGTACCATTTTGAGCCCTGGATTTTTCATGAGAACTCTAAGTTTCTCTATTTGCCCTACTATGACTTCTCTCTAGCTTCACTTCTGCAGAGCCTTTCCCCACCTGAGTAGCTGCTTGCCTGTTTTTGTTTTCAGTTGTTGGTATCCTTGTCCTCTGCTCAGTCTTTATTGAGGACTCCTTGGGATAATACATACAGAAGCCACAAAAACTTCTCTCCGTACAAACCATGAAGTAGTACTGAGTCTGAGAATCTGAATGATCTGGATTCAGATCACAGCTTTACACCGCAGATAGAGTGAATACCCTCTCCCAACTTCAACATGCTCATCTGTAAAATGGCAGACCTCACAAGAGCTTGATAGTGCTACTGCCAGGATGCACTGAAGTTTCACCAGTGAGTACATCGGTACACTTCCTGGCATCTCTCGTGAAGAGTCTCCTCTTACTCCCTTAACCCACCTCTTGCTCTCATTAAATTTTTAAGCAAACATCATTATTTCTTCCAACTACAGACTTGAGGATGCTAAGTGGTGCATGCTTCCTCTAACTCTTTGGGAATTCTTTAGACTGCATTATCAGTCTCCTTGAAATTCATTTCATTCATACACTGCATGCAGATTATAAATCTATTCTAATTGCTAGTTAAAACTCAAGACCCATTAGAAAAACTACAAGAAACAGCAAGAAACACAAACATGATTTCTGAGTTTTGAATGCTGTCTTCCTTTTCTTCTTGTCCAAAAGTCTGGTCAACTGCAAACATTTCAAACTTGAATTCAGCACTTTTCCTAAGCAAAGCAATCAGTGTCTACCCATACCAATTTGGCATACCTTTGCACAAATGTGATATTCAATATAAAAGTGGGTTACAAGAAGCAAAGAATCAGAAATTGTAATAATGTAGAGGGGGAAAATTTCTAATGAAGTTCAGCACCAAAATTGAGCTGTCCAAATCTATTGTTTATAAGTCGGTTTAATTTCACCAGAACCGCTTGCTCAGCTTAACATAAATCCAGAAGAAAAAAAAAAAGTCACTTCCACGTAAAGAAATATGAACTGGAATTCAGATACGGCAAGAAATAAAAGTTCAGCACTCACCTAAGTAAGCGAAATTATTTCACTAATATTCTTTCTGATTCATAACTTCTATTTTGTGACAGTTTTAGATGGAATCCACAAAAACAAAAAGGTCTCTCTCTCTTGTAGGAGAATGAACAATTCGCCCTTCATATTAGGCTGAGAAATGGCAACCTAATTATTGCCACCTCCAAAGATGTGATAAGGCTGGGTTTGCAAGCCCATGCTCTACACAGTAGCCTTCTTGGGTTGGGGGAGAACCAGGATATTCAGACATCCCTCCAAAGACAGCAGAAAATGTACAGATTTCCTCTGATGGATGCTATGCCATCATTTTACTTGAGGTGTTTGAGTTCTTGTTAGTCGAGGAAGTATAAGCATGACTTTGATACTGGACATTATCTCCACCACCTACCCTCCATTCCCCCACCTACCTAGTTTATTAATCATTTTTAAAAGGGGAAAAATAAAAATTAAATATACATATAATCCTATGGTAGTCTTCCTTGACTACATATTCTTAGACTGAAAAGACTACTTCACACCATAGACAAGTTTTGCCAACAGCCAAAACACAGCAGAATTCCCAGGGAAAAGGGCAGGAAGCTTATTTCCTCCCGGAGCATGTAACTCCCTGGAATTTCCTATTGAAACATTCTCTGTTAGCGTGTATCGTACCTGCTTATGATTTGGGCAGCCAGTTTGGGTTTTGCCCTATTCAACTGTATGGAAGAAGAGTGTTTCTTCTCTAGCACAGTCCCTCAATCTTGAAGTCTCATTTTGGGTTTACTTTGTTCTTTATTGAACAGAACACCTTCATTCCTTAGAGCCAATCCCATTCAGGAAAAAAAATCACACTTCCACCAACCTACAAAAAATGGCACTGACACCTTAAAGTAACACCAAGGAATCTATCTCCAGGGGACAGACGGCGTAATCCTTTCTCTCCTATAAATACTGGTTTCCAGTACAGCTGAAATATAGGCTCATTTGTAGATGTCCACAAAAAACAAATTCTTGCAATACATTCCACAAAAGAATCAGCTTTCATAGAGTAAAGCTATATCCCCACTGACAGATTTCCCTAAAGAAAAGTTCCTATTCTTACTTGACATCAATATCTTCAGTATATAAAGTTATTCCTTAAGTCAGACAACCAGTAGGTTGGTAATCAAGAGTTGCATTTCTAAGTGGGATCTACAGAGAAATTCAGTAAGTGAGAGGGCCTCAATCTATCAAAGATGAACTTAAACCACAGAGCTATACATTCAATGCAACTGCTGTAAATTAATACTTTCCCATCAGAAATGATAAATTTTATTGAGTGGCATCATAGATTCTGAAGCCAGATGTGCTGTGCATTCATGTGATAACAGAAGATGAATGTTTCTGCATATATCATCCAGAATTTGGTTCTTTATGAAATATTGAACAATTTTTCCCTTTGCTCTTGAGTTTATCACAGCCAAAATACATAATCCATTCTTTAGGTGAAAAAGCAGACTTTGAGTTATTACTCACTGACTAGTTTGTCTTTATTACAAATGCTCAGACTTTTCTTTTCCCATTCCCTAAGTCAAGATACTTTGTAGTCTGACCTAAGCTATAAAGGAGATAAAATGGAGATCTCGGATTGTGACACAAAGGTACTAAAAAAGCAAAGAGCCAGTTTGCTTCTTGAAAACAGTTTGGTGCATTAATTTTCCACAAAGTTCCCATAAGATGTCATCAAATTCAACACACTGTGCAGATGGGAAAGACTAACTATTGAAACAATTAACTATTGTGAGTCATTTCCTCAATCTGTTTTTGTTTTAGCCAATATGTCAAGTGGTGACAGACACTGCTACATTTCACAGACTCTACTGTCTTTTTGGAAACAGCATAATACAATTGACATAGATCAGCTTGATAAATCTGCCAAACTAATGGTGCAGCTTCTTTCCTTCTACTTTTCAATGCCAAAATCCAATGATATTATGCAGAACCTATTCAACAAGAAGAGCAGAAAGTCCATTCTGTTCTATCTGAATGCTCCCACTCGATGCCCTGCAGGCTCTTAGTTTCCCAGCCCCTTTGAATTGAGGCTAAAATGAACAATGTAAAAATTTCATTTATTCTGTCTCCCCATCTCAGAAAAAGGTCATCATGGAGCCTGAGTTTTGTGGTGGGGTTTTTGTGGGGTTTTTTTTTTTTTTGTATTTAGGGAGGTTTTTTGGTTTTGTTTTGTTTTTTGCTACTTCCTGCATCTCGTTATGAAAGTTTACTGCTTTAGATGAGTTTGGATGATCAAAGGTACTTGCCTTTATCTAACTAAAACATATGCGATCTTGAAGCATGACTTTACTATTCACGTGCATCATGTCAGTTACATATCCATGAAAGGAGGGGACAAAATGTCAGTCTTATTGCATCCAGGAAAAGGATTTCTAAGCAGCTTCTCTAGCACAAGCTTCCAACTGGCTAACTATCATCATTTCTTCACTTGGGTAGCTGACTACATTCTAGAATTCACCTCTGGCTGACGCTGGAGCAAAGTACACTAAGTCCTCAGAGCCTCAGACAAGGCAGGAGCCAGGCTGAGGCCCACTCTCTAAGACCAGAGAGGAATCAGGGGACTCCAGGCACAGTCACCTGCTCCAGGCACATGAGACATCACTATCTCAGACACACAGAGGCCAACACTGATGGAGAACGGACAGAACAGAGTGCTGGTATGCAGAAGGCAAATAACAACTGGGACTCTGGAAGTCATCAGGAAGTCTGTCCAAACTTAGCCAGACACCAGCCAGCAAAAAGCACCCAATCACATTGATGTGTCTCATTTCAGATTTACAACCACCAACCTTAAATGGGCCCTTGATGTTCCTGGCAATCACATACATTTCCCCAGAACACTTAATTTCCCATTCTCACTGACGATTTTCCACTACTCCCCTCTTTCCAAATGTTTCAAGCACCACCTTTCTCACCCATTCTGATATCTTATTGCTCCCTCACTTAAAAAAATGATAAAAAACAGAACTTCTGTGAATTTCTATCAGTGTAGAAATTTCTACCTGGTAACTTCTATACTCTGGTTTTCCACAAATGACCATACTCCCCCTACACCTGTCTAAATAATCATTGCACTTGAGCCTGTTTTAGATCTTTTGCCTTTTTGAGGTAAAATGGACTGAGTGCTTGTGTCCACCCAAAATTCATATGTTAAAATCTATTTTTTCATACAAGAGAATACTACATTTAATTAATGTATGGGCCATGCATCAAATGGGATATTATGCAGCCATTAACTATTAAAATTTTGAAGACTATAGCAAATGGTGAGTATATACTTTGATGTTTTATAATTGTACATATTATACCAGATACAATTTGCTGTTCTGCCATATGTATACATTGTATTATATACAATGTATTGTATAAACATGATCAAGTTAAGGTCTAGCATATCCATCACCTCAAGAATTTTCCATTTCCTTGTGAGAACATTCAAAAACTTCTCGTGTTGCTATTTTCAAATATACAATACTTAATTGTTAATGGTAGTCAACCTGCCATGCAATAGAACACCAGAACATCCGCCTATCCAATTATAACTTTGTATCTGTTAACCACCCCTCCCCCATCCTCTCCTGCTGCATCTCCTTCTCAGTCTCTGATAACCACATTCTACTCTGTACTTCTGTGACATCAACTCTTTCTAGATTTCACGTATGAGTAAGATAATGCAGTGTCTTTTTGTGTCTGACTTATTTCACTTAACATAAGGTCCTCCAGATTCATTCATAAGAAAATACTGCATGTATGATTATATTAGGAGATAGGGCCAAAATTGGGAAGAAATTAGATCATAAATAGGAGCCCTCATGAACAATATTAGTACACTTCTAAAAGAAAACTCCAGAGAGCACTCTCAAATGTTTTTAGCCAAATGAGAAGACAAAATCTGCAAACAAGAGGGCCCTCACCCGGCACCCCAATCTCTGATTTCACCCTCCAAAACAGACAAAAATTCATTTCTGACATTTATAATTTACCCGGTCTGTATTGCTTTGTTATAGCAGCCTGAACAGACGATAACACAAGGATATGCATGAATCCATCAAGTCGCTTGGCTTCTTCTCCATTATCAAACTCCCCTTTCCATTGGTCTTTTCCAACTTTTCATTGAAATATGATTTTAATATTCCCACCTTAAAAGAATATTATATATGTGCACGTGTGTGTGTGTGTGTGTGTGTGTGTGTGTATAGCATGTACATATGTGTATACTTACCTTCTGAGGACTAAAGGATCCTCAGAGATCATCTAGGTGAGTAGTTCTCAAACTTGAGAAAACACTACCAATGTCAGTGTTCCTGCTTCTCCAGGAATTCTGATTTCGTTGACCCAAATCAGTATTGTGCGCATTTCATGTGAACTGAATATATACCCAAAGTTGAGAAATACTAATCTAGGGTGGATTTGTTTAATGAGGTAATGAAGGTCCAGAGAGGTGAGACCAGAGATGTCTTCAGCGGCAGAGGTTCAAAAAAGTCCAGCACGACTGAGTCTCTCAGTCCAATGTTCTTTTGACAACATCAGGCAATATGTTTATACTCACACACAAATGTAATCATTGGCAAAGAACTGTAAATGGTACCATAAGTAACGAACTTGCTAATTGTTCATCTCCACTGAGAATATTGGCCTTTTAGTCTCCAGTCGCAATAGGAGAGCTTAAAACCAGGATGCTAAGAAGGTGACCGGAAGGGGGAACACGAAGAAACCCCTGTGATGGCAGTCACAGCAGATGTTCCAGAAGTTTTGGAACGCGAGGGACCCCGGGGGAGGGTGCCAAGGAACAGCATGAGGTACAGTGTGATAAATGAAGCTGTCTTTTTCCCATTACAGGAACATAGCAAGTTTCAAGAAACAAATCGGAAACCCAGAATGATTAATCGAGTGGTCCACAACGAGTCCTGTTGCGTTTGTCTCTGAATCCCTTTGCGCTGCAGATCAGACACACCAGGTGCAGAGAAACACCTGGCTATGATGAACCTTCTGAATTTCATCGCAGCCTCGTCCAAAAAAGGTAGCAATGGTTTTGTTTACAGGTAAACCGTAGGAAGAGAACCAAAGATAATGAGAAAATTGATAAAAGCCAAAGTGGTCCCTTAATATCAGGCCAAGCCGCTGGTACACCTCTGGCTTTGATTCCTTTTTTGGGACTTATTTGGCATCGATGAGGAACAAAATACTTTAAGGAAGTCGTAACTTCAGTCTGATGAGTTCCTACCTGCTGATTCAGCTAACCTGACATTCTCCATAAAAAAGTTTTGGCTAAAAAAAAATTTTTAAAGAGTTTCAGCTAAGCATTAATAGTGAATAGCACAGAAGTTGAGCTCCTGGCTTTCTGGATACAAATCCTGTATTTTTCACTTATTATCTATTTGAAGTTGGACAAGTTATCTAACGTTTCTGTGCTTTTTCCATTTGTACCACTGATAAAATAAGGCTAAGAATACCCACCTCAAAACTGCGAAAATGAAATGAAACACAGATGCTAGGCACCTAAAACAATCAAGGTCGCTACTGTGTTAAACAAGATGGCAAGGGACATCCTCAGATTTTTCTTTAAAGTGTTAGAAGGACTTTAAGAATGCTGTTTACAGACAGATGAATTTCTCAAGTACATGTCGTCATTGACCCCGGCTTAAAGCTGATGATGTGTACTAACATTGAGTTAGCTAATTCTGTTGAACTGTAGAAGCAGCACAATGTGGTAGAAAGATCTAGATTCGAACACCAGCCCTATTGTTTACTAATTGCAAACCTCAAAAAAGTTATTTACGCTCTCTATTCCTCATCTAATTTTGTTTTATTTTTTTTCCCTCATCTAATTTTAAAAAGTGAAAAAAAATGCCTCATTTTCAGGTCATTGTAAATGACATAATGCAAAGGCCTAGTATATAATCAGTGTCTGTAATAAGGGATAATTGGCATTACAGCACATATATGTTTTAAGGGAATAAAATTTCTCTCTGTTTTTAATGTTCTGTAATTGTTTTCACTAGTCTGGGGTTGCACTTCTACAAATTAGCTTTACCTTGCTATGTTTTGTCATATTATTTATAGCTTATCATATAGCCAAGTAAGGCTATATGATAAGCAACTATCTCAGAATGGCTTTTGGGGAGGGTAATATCATCTGAAACAGATTAACATAGATGTAAATCTTATTAAAATATCCCAGAAAAAAAAGTAAAAATCTCTTTTGATCACATGTCAAATCCTCACAAGGAAGAAGCTTTTACATTTCTCTTCACTAAGGGTAAACAAATGAGTTTAGATAAATTCAAATCAAAGAGAAAAAAAGAACACAGATCTGTGTAAAACAGAACATACATATCAAATGTTTCCAAATAATGTGTAAGAAAACTGGTACACTGAGCATCTCTGGTTTGTCTGGTTTCTAAAAAACCAAGGGAGTTAAATAAGGTTGGTTTATTATGTGAAGTGGTCATTTAGATTATGCTACCAACAATGAGACATCAGTAGCTCTAAAAAGAAGACTCAAATTACAGAAGATATGCTTATTATCTGGAGTGCCTGTTTCTAAAATGCTGATAGTGCCTCAAGCTAATTCCCTGGAAGCAAACACTGAGACAAAGATTTGTGTGCAAGAACTCACAGTAGCCAAGTTATGCAATCAGCCTATGTGCCTGCCAACATATGAATTAACAAAGAAAATGTGGTACATATATGCATAATGGAGTATTATTCAGCCATAAAGAACAAAGTCATGTCACTTGCAGGAAAATGGATGGAACTAGAGATCAACATGTTAAGCAAAATAAGGCAGACTCAGGCAAGTATCACACATTGCTCTCATATGTGGAATGGCGGGGGGGGCAACAGAAAAGTAGAAGGGAGATTATTAGAGAAGTGGAAGGGGATTAGGGAGAGCAAGAATGAGCAGGTGAAGGAGGGTAATGGGGGACCTGGTGTGATTAAAGTATCTTATATGCATGTGTGAAGATGTCACAACGAAACTTATTCTATGTGATTAGTTTGCACTAATTTCAAAAAAAAAGAAGATTCATGACAAATGGTTTATTAATCGTTATGGTTTGTGTCTAGATGTCCCCCCAAAGCCTCATGTGGTAAGAGATAGCTGGATCTAGAGTGTGTGATTACTAAATTGATCCATTGATGGTTTGGCATCGTTCTGCTGGGATCAAGGATGTGAGACTGAGATTGGGGCAGGGAGTGCGGGCCGCCCTGGGGGCAGGTAGCCTAGATAAAAGATACAGGAAGAAGCTAACTAGCTGCTTGTTTGCATTGCTTATTTGCATACATTCCTTGCATTTTCCTCACTTTACTTTGCAGCCGGTCAGCTGCCGGTACACCACGCCAGCCCACCCTGCCTCGGATCCAGCGGACTACAGACTGAAACCTCTGCAGACTGTGAGCTAATAAACCTTTCTTCCCCTAACTTTGGGTGTCGAGTATTCTGTCCCAACAACGAGAGAAAAGTAACTAAAACATTAATAAAAATGTTCTTAGGGAAGAAATGATAAGGAAGAAAGGAAGAAGAGCAGAGAGGACAAAAAAAAAAAAAGACCAACAAGTCTTATATCATGAAGGGCTGCTCTGGTCCGATCCTGCAGGAGAACTGTGGAGGGTCCGTCACACCTCAAAGGGTCCCTCTGGAAAGAAGGGGCTGGCGCTCTCCTGCAGCTACCCCTGTTAGTTACTGGCCAGGCCACACTGGAGGCGAAATGTGACCTCCCAGGCTCTGCCTGCTTTCTAGAACAGTCCTCCTAAGAAGAGTCTCAGGTCCTGGCCCCAGAAGCGGAAGCACATGTCCACTGAAGGAAAAACACACTGAAACAGGGAAAGGTAACGTTTCCAGGAGCAGGGAGAAGATGAGGAAAATATAAGATCAGATCAGACACTGTTAGTTTTCTCTCAACTTTTCCATAGTAATTTGCTTTTTGAATTAGACTCTAGTTTCTCTGTTATGGATGTTATGAGGAGAAAACATCAAAACAGTTGAGATATAGGTTAGCTCCTGTAAGCAGCACTGTCATCACTTCAAAATGGATTAAGATGAATTCAGCAACGAGCAAAGTGGTGTGTTCACATTAAGAAACTTTTTACATTATTCACGTTGTTAATTCAAAGTGTGCATACAGGTAGGAAGCTATGAAAACTGATATTATTTAGTTGGGATTGTGAGACAATCATACCATCTACAAGCGTGATAGTGATTCCTTATATTAATTCCCTGTACACATGCTTTTTTAGTGAGCAACTAAGTGGTTTTTATAGTTTTTTAATGCTATTTTGTTTTGATTATATTTATTAAAATATATTTTATGCCTGTTGAAACTAAAATAAAATTGTACTTGCATTTTTCATTGCCTTTTCCTATTCATTTCATTTTTCTATTTATTTTTGTTTTGTTTGATAATATTGTCAGGCCACAACAGATTGGAATTTTTAACAAATTTGGTCAACAGCACAGGTACTCTGAGAAGCACTGCTCTAACTCAGGGTGTCTCCTGCATGGCTGGGGTGGCTGCTAGGTCAGGAAGAAGAGAGGCCACATTAATAGTAATCACGATACCAGAATAATAAATACCCACTCTGTCTGCAACTTGGTAACACACGATTCCAGGTAGGATCTGAAGTCAGCTTCATAAATTATGAAACCCAAGTCAAGACTGCCTTATCTCTAAAATGACTGGAACAAGTGTTCTACTCAACTCAGAGCAGAAAGATTAAAAAGTAGAGGTGCCATCTTGTGGTGAGATCAACCAATACCAGGTCCGGCTATCTTCATCCGCCCCACCCCCGAAAACAAGCCTTTCCCCCTCAGGCCCTCTGAGTATTTTTCAAAACCCCAACACTCTTTCTTTCAAAAACAGGATTCAGGAATAAAAAAGAAAAAACAAAACACCTTATGTCTGCCCATTTCCCCTCCCAGTGGAGCTCCATGTGGCTAGATGGGCTTTCAGTTGACCCCTTTAATCATGAAACAGAAAGGTTCCACCCTTCTGGCCCGAGGGAGGCCCTCTGCAAGAGTCAAGCCTTTTCGTTCCCTCCTCCGCCCAGTTGTTTTTCTCCATCTCTCACCTGTCACAGAAAGCCCGAGGGAACAGGAAGAAGCCTGGAGGCCGGCCTAGGATTAGCTTCACTGTGTGCGACAAATGGATGGAGCATGGGGAGGGCTTTTAAGGCAAGTGCTGCCACAAACAGTACTGTTTTCAGGAAATTAGGGTTGTGAGGAATTTAGGAAATCATCTATCACTTTTTTCCAGCAGTAGCACACCAAGCAGGCTGCACATAAGAATGGAAATCCATTTTCCCTTTTTCCAACCATTCCCAGAAACATAGTTCAGAATAACCATTCATATCCAGAAGTACATCCTTATATTGAACATGTGTCTCAAGCTCTGCTGTCAGTACTCAGTGGAAATAAGGAGGATAGACTACCTTCTTTTCAGGCTTGAATGATCTCTTCATTCACTTTTCCCCAGATTTCTAACTTTTCTAGAATGTTGTCCACAATTTAAGGCCATTGACAGGGTTCATTTCTAAGAGATGTAAATGATGGAAATACAATTCAAACACCCCAAGAATAGAAAGAAAAAGAAAAAGGATTGACTCACGTAACTTGAACTCTAGATGGGCTTCAGGTGCAGCTAGACCCAGGGCCTTAAACAATGCCACTGGGTATCTGTCTTCCTTTGTCTCTTAGTTACACTTCCTTTTTTTTTTTTTTTTTTTTTTGGTGGTGCCGGGGATCGAACTCAGGCCCTTGTGCTTATAAGGCAAGCACTCTAATCACTGAGCTAAATCCCCAGCCACACTTCCTTTTATATGTGGTTTTATTTTGAAGACAAGCTGCCTCCCCATGGCAGGAATGAGACAATCAGTAGTACAGTATTCACATCTGCACCCTTCCATCCAGTACAAAGTAGTCTTGTGTGGTCACTCAAGCACAGCGATCTCAGAAAAACTACCCTGACTGGCTCTACGTGTACCACTTATCAGCTCCCAGCACCATAAGATTGTCACAACAGAACCACACAGTGTAGAAGAGGGAGAATTCAAAAACAAAAAAGGATACTAGTCTATAATTTGAGACAGAAAGTTCTTTATTGTGCACTTGGACTGATCTGCAGGTCAGAAAAACATCTGTCCCTATGTTTTTTAGCCCAATCTTTATACTCAGGGACAAAACCTTCCTTTTGACAATCACATGCATGCGAGGTCACGTTGGTACCCTTGGGGACCTACTGATCACCAATCCGAGCATAAACAGGGTTAATGTAAGTGAGGAAGACCTCGCTTTTCTGCATCCTGGGCAAAAACAGCGATTGGATCAGCCAAATTGTCACATCTGGTGCCTCTTGGAGCTAGTGGCACAGGCTATGAGTCTAAGGAAAGCAGCTAGCTCTGACTTTGTTTTTCATCACATACTCCATGATTTGCCTCATGTGTGGTGGAGACGGGAAAAAATAGGGAAGTTTTCATATATTTTATAGGAAAAAATTGAGAAATATACTAACAATGATAAATATGATCCCAGAATAAGTTTAATACCTAGGTTTTAGCCCTAATTCTGTTCTCATCTTGCTTCTGTACATAACCTTAAACAAACAACTTAGCCTTTCTAGTTAGAAAAAGATAAAAAGGAAACATCTGTGGGTAGAGTTCTTTCTGTATCAGGATGTTAAAGTGGACCTTCTCTATCGTTCTTCTTTTGGAAATAAAGTCCAAAATTGAGCTTCCATTAAAGCAATCACCTTACACTCAAAGGTGTTCAGCTGTGGGGACCAACTATCCTTCCAGTGATTTCTGTGAAGGACAGGGGCAAATCCAGTTCCACCGTCAGCTACAAGAAGGATGCCGAGGAAGGAAGGCAAAGCTTGCAGGCCGCAGGCTTGTGAGAGGATACTCCCACCCCAAAGACACAGAGGCAAGCACCAAGAGATGTTTCCAAAGAATGGGGACAGTGCCACTCTCATTCTCTGTTCCCCCCAAGGGGAGCACTGCAGAGGAGCAGGTCCCCCCACATTCCCTTGTGAAACACTCTGGCCAAAGAGGGAGCACACGAGGACCTTGGGTGGCGCGAGGCCAAGTGTGTGTACAGCCAATCACATAAAGAAGTGTGACTGGGGCCTGCATTCTGTGGTGGGAGGTGAGATTCAGTGCATCTGGCTTTCAGAGGCGGCTGGATCTGAAGGTGATGGCGGTGAGTCCAGCAGTCTGTTTGAGCACCCGCTCCACCACCTCCATCCAGAAATCAATGGTCTGATTGCTTCCCCGTGCACCACCGTGAGTGGGGACAAGTCAGCTTGGAGATGCCATGGGCGGGAGTTTATACATGGGGAGCATCTTGAGCAGAGGGGCCACCTCACAAACCCGCAGGCTATAAAGCCAGGTGGAGAAGACTAACTTGCTGGATTCCAAACACTACAGGGTGTGGAGATAAACCACTCATTTGGAAATACAGAGGAATATTTCTTTCTTTCTTCTTCAGACTCAGTTTTTTTCCCCTAATGAGTTTGGGTTTTTTTTTTCCCTCCATGTTGTTGTTTTTGTTTGGATTTGGGGTCTTTTGTGGGGTTTGTTTGGGGGGTATTTTTTGGTGGTTTAGAATTTTATCTCCCATTCTGTCTTTCCTCTTTTTTAAATTAATATTACCTTTCTTTGATTAGGTCCTTATTTTCTCTCTCTTTTCATTTCTTTTTCCTTTTTTTTCCTTTAGTCTACTCTCCATTTTTTATTGTTTACGCTTTTCCGTGTTGGTTTTTTTCCTGTTGCTTTTATCTACTACTACTAATTTCCTTTTACTTTTTAATTCAGGCTCCCATTCCCTACTACCCCTTTACTTAAAAATAAAAACCATTAAGATTTATGAATTTATAGATAGTTTAATATATCTTACTATGGCTGAACACTTTATATTGTTAATGGAGGTAAAGTTGTTCTATTGAGTAGATATTTACTGCAGATCAATATCCGGTTAGTCTTAGTGTTTATTCTATAACTATAGATCTCTTTCCTATGGTTGAGGATAATACATTATTGGTTCTTAGAGTTTGCCAATATCTAGTATATATTTGATGCTATCATTGTTGTTGACTTTACTTCTTTAGCCAGGTGATACAGTTGTTGCTATCAATTGGTTTTATCCGTGTGCCAATATCTGGCTGGCCTGCAAATCACAAACAACACTGCTGCTCATTCTTAAACAGCTGGGTGCCTGGGCCAAATAAGCTGCAGCCTTGCCTCCAAATAAACAGATGTAGTCAGATCCTGGGACAGAGGCCTACTTTTCAGTGATGTCCTCTCCACATGCAGAGGACATAACTGAAAAGTAGATACTAACTAAAGAAGTATCCATACTAGCAAAAAAGCTATCCACTAATATCATTCTGCAAGCCTCAGCACAGAAAACCAACAAAAAATAGAAA
Organism: Hystrix cristata; assembly: GCA_004026905.1. NCBI lineage: Eukaryota > Metazoa > Chordata > Mammalia > Rodentia > Hystricidae > Hystrix > Hystrix cristata. The sequence continues at coordinate 40,461 of PVJO010004004.1, forward strand.
CACGAGAAAACTGGGCAACAAAATGTCTCCAAAAGCTTCCAACTCCCCCAAAATGAATCCAGGGCATAGGCAAAGGAAATCAAAAGCCACACACATGAAATGTCTGAAAGAATAACAGTGAATATTAAAAAAAAAGATTAATAAGGTGTTTAGTGAACACAAAAAAGATATAATTAAACAGAAAATGATCCTAATGAAAGAAATGATCAGTGAGTGTAGAGAAGGTACTAATAAAAAAACTAAAGGAACTAAGGAAAGAGATGCAAATCATAAATGTCCAGCAGAGCAAAGGATTGGGGTGTATAAAAAAGTTCCAAAAAGAAATGCAGGAAATTCAAACTTTTATTAAAATTATGGAACACAAGCCATAGTGTCAGGTCTGAAAGACAAGTCTGTAGTTGGTGATCTGCTCATGAGAAACACTACAAACAAGAGTACGTGAAAAATGGAACAAAAGGCTAGATGATACAAAGACTAATCTAAGATTAATTAGAATTAATAAAAAACCAGACAATCATACAAAGGGCATTTTAAAAAACTGTTTACAGGGTTGGGGCTTTAGCTCTGTGATTAGAGTGCTTGTCTTGCAAGTACAATGCCCTGCGTTTGATCCCCAGCACCAAAAAAAAAAAAAAATTTACAGGAGTAACAACAAAAAACTTCCCAAACATGGAGAAAAAATTTAAGATACAGATAAGTGAGGCATATAGAACCTCAGATAGCCATGATCAGGAAAGAACTACATCAAGGCACGTCATTGTCAAACTTCCAGAAATCCAACACAAAAACAGAATTTTAAAACCTGTTAGAAAAAAAGCAATGAATCACTTATAAAGGAAAGCTTAGAAAATTACAGCATACTTCTCAACACAAACCTTAAAGGAAAGGAGACCTCAGAGTTAAATGTTGTAAAACTTAAAGAAAATAACTTCCAACCATGTTTGATATATCCTGAAAAATTATCTTTCAAAATTGATGGAGAAATAAGATATTTCCATGATAAACATCACCTAAGGAAACTCATGATCACTAAACCAGCACTCCAAAAAATTTTCACGGAGATCCTAGAAAGAGACAATGAAGCTAAGCATGCCAAAGACCCAATAAAATAATGTACCTGGCAAGGTGAATAATTAAGTAGAAGGAAAAGAAAGGAAATCAGCAGCAATAAAATAATATAATGACAGGAATAAGTTACTACCCATCAGTTATAACCATCAATGTGAATTGTCTCAACTTGCCAATAAAAAGACAGAGATTAGCAGAATGGATCAAGAAACAAGACCTGACAATGTGCTACATACAAGAAACATATTTAACCTGAAAAGAAATTCATAGACTGAAAGTCTAAAGATTGAAAACAATATTCTATACAACAGGAACCCCAAAACAGGCTGGAGTAGCTACCCTATTTTCAGACAAATTGGACATTAAGCCAAAACTGTTGAGAAGAGGCAACGAAGGTCGCTACATATAAATTAAGGGGAACATTCAACTGGAAAGGATGACAATTGTAAAGATATGCACCAAACAGTGGTATACCAGCTTCATACAGTAAACACTACTGGAAATAAAAGATCAGAGAAATACCAGTGCAATTATAATGGGGGACCTTAATGTCCCACTATCACAAAAACACAACAACTAAACAAAAAATCAACAAAGAAATACCAGAGTTGAACCAAACCCTCAAACAAATGGACTTAATACAGAGTGTTCAACCCAACAACAGAATACTCATTCTTGTCAGTAGTACATGAAACTTTTCCAAAATAAAACACACTTTAGCAAATAAAGTATGCTTCAGTGAATGCAAAAGAATTAAAATGTTGCCATACATACCATCAGATGAGAGAGCAGAGCAATGAAACTAAAAGTCAGTGGCAAAAGAAACCACAAAAATTGTGCAAATGCATGGAAATTAAGCAACACACTCCTGAATAATCCAGGGGGTCACAGAAGAAATTAAGAAAGTGGGCTGGGGATTTAGCTCAGTGCTTAGAGTGTTTGCCTCGCAAGCATGAGGCCCTGAGTTCGATTCCCGGTACCAAAAAAAAAAAAGAAATTAAGACAGAAATAAGACAGTTCCTAAAACAACATAACACCAGCAAAACATACCAGAACTATGGAACATAATGAAAGCAGTTGTAAGAGGGAAAGGAAGAAGTTAAACTATCGTTATTTGCGGATGACATGATACTCTACATAGAAGACCCAAAAAACTCCGCCAAAAAACTGCTGGATTTAATAACTAAATTCAGTTGCGTTGCTGGATACAAAGTCAACACCCAAAAATCAATAGCATTCCTATACACAAACAATACACCCACCAAAAAAGAAATAACAAAAGATATACCTTTCACAATTGCACACAAAAAAATAAAATACTTAGGAATCTATCTAACAAAGGAAGTAAAAGATCTTTACATCAAAAACTACAGCACTCTAAAAAAGGAAATTGAAAAGGATATCAAAAAATCGAAAGACATCCCATGTTCCTGGGTAGAAAGAACCAACATAGTGAAAATGGCTATACTTCCTAAACTACTACACAGATTTAATGCAATTCCAATCAAGATACCACTAACATACTTTGAAGAATTAGAAAGGACAATCATGAATTTCATCTGGAACCAGAAGAGACCAAGAATAGCAAAAACAAAGCAAGCCTAAATAAGTAACTTAATGATACTCCTCAACGTCCTAGAGAAACAAGAACAATCCAAACTCAAAGCTAGTTCAATGAACTAAATTATAAAGATCAGAGCAGAAATCAATGAAAAAACGATCCTAAGCAACAGGGGAAAAGCAGGGGGCATCACAGTCCCAGACATAAAACTATACTATAAAGCTACAGTATTAAAAACAGCATGGTACTGGCAAAAAGACAGACCTGAGGATCAATGGAATAGATTGGAGGATACAGAAACAACCCCAAACACACTCAAATACCTCATCTTTGACAAAGGAGCCAAACACCCTCACTGGAAGAAGGATAGCCTCTTTAACAAATGGTGCTGGAAAAATTGGCTTACCACATGTCGAAAACTAAAACTAGATACATGTCTCTCATCATGTACTAAACTCAAATCAAAGTGAGTCAAAGATCTAAACATTAAAACAGAAACACTAAATTTACCGGAGAATAGAATAGGAAGAACCCTCGAAGACATAGGGGTAGAGAAAAAATTTATGAACAGAACCCAGACTGCACAGGAAACAATACAAAGAATCAGTGCTTGGGACCACATGCTATTAAAAAGCTTTTGCACAGCAAAAGAAATCACCAACAGAGCAGGGCGAAAACCGACAGACTGGGAAAAAAATTTTGCTAGCTATCCATCAGACAAAGGTCTAACATCTAGAATATACAAAGAACTCAAAAAAATTAAACCTCTCAAATTTAAAGAACCAAGAAGACTTTTAAAAAATCCTAAATAATCCAGTAACAAACAGTGAAATTGAACAAGTCATTAAAAAAACCTAACAACTAAGAAAAGCCCAGGACCTAATGGATTCACTGCCAATTTTCACAAGAACTTCAGGGAAGATCTAATGCCAACATCCATCACTTCTCCATAAAGCTGTCAATTTTCAGGGCTTACATTCTCTCCCAGGGTATTGGCCTTCTCCATGATCAGGTTGGTAAGTTAATCACTTCTGCAGCCCTGTGCTGAGGGGAAGCAACATGCAAAGCCAGCTAAGACCTGGCAGTTTTAACATGGACAAAGTGCGGAATCCAAGGCACGGTGTGGGCTGGGGATGAACACAACCCAGTGCAATTGCTCTCCCGTCATGCCGTCATGGTATGGCTGCTCTCCCGGAGCAAGTTTCCAACCTCTCTGAGCCATAAGTTTCAAACCATAAAATGAAAACTATAATAGTATCAAATCAGAGTACCATTGTGAGAATTAAGTGCAACAACATGCTAAGAACCATGCCTGGACCCAGAAGTGTTGTGTTACTACTGACATTATCATAACTATCTGTTATCCAGTGGGGTCACCTTCACCACCAAAAGTATGTAGTGGTTTTGAGAGTGGATCTAGATGATGATGACAAACTGCTCTAAGAAATCAAATATATATGGGTCTCTGCAACAAAATAAGCTAAATCGCTAAAGGACTCAATTACCATTTTGCTACGTTTTGACCACTACTTGAATGTATGGTTCAGTCTGATCTATTCATAACTAAATTAGTGAAACTTCAGTTCAGGTTAGAAAATTTTCTGAAATATTTCAAGATTCTATAGGATGAGAAATATTGTAGTATGTATTTGACAAATAAGAAATAAACAGAAATAAATCTAAAGGATCCATACTTCCCCACTACACACTACTCTATACCCAACAGCCAGAATGAATTTTTAAAACAGTGAATTAGATCCTATTATCACCCCACTTGAAAAATGTCCAGGGAGACATCAAACATAGAGAAAAATCAGACTCCTTTCTTTGACTAGTAAGACCTTACCATATGATGGTTGGACTCCTCTCCAGACCCCTCTCTAACCATCCCAATATACCAAGCTGTTTCTCTCCTCAGGGCTGTGTACCCATTGTTCATTGGCCTGAACACTCCTCCACAGCCTATCCTTGATGCCAGACATTATTCAAAAGTCACCTAAGTCACCTTCTTGGAGCCTCCAGGATCACCTTCTTCAAAACAGTTTCCTCCCACCCCCACTGCACCTCCTTATCTAATTTTTTTTGTGGGGGGGAGGCAGGTGCTGGGGATCAAATTCAGGGCTTTGTACTTGCCGGGCAAACGCTCTATTACTGAGCTAAATCCTCAAGCCCTGATTTTACTTTTATAGCACTTAACAATTCAATTAGCTTGTGTGTTGTGTTTAATACTCTTCTGCTAGACTAAATTTTCAGTGCCCAGAAAAGTGCCTGGCACATAAAGGGGAATAAAGAAATCTTATTGGAAGGAAGGAAAAGAGAAAGGAAGGGAAGAAAATATAAGATATATATTCTCATTTGACATGATAAATATTTGTTGAATAAATGGATAGATGGATGAAAGGGTGGATGGTGGGATAGATAGATGGATTTTGCTCTCGATCTGTGATGTACCAAAATCCTTAAATCCAATTCAATTATTTTTGTTCAAGTAAATAAGCACTTAGAAATAACTATAATCCTTTCCTTTTCTTCTTCATCTATCATTTCTTTATGTCATCATTTATTAATTAAAAGACCAATGATTATTTTCTTGACTAGAAGCCTGTCATGAATGTCAGACCTTAGAAAAACACCTGAATATTTTCCGCATATATGGAAAAATGTTATCATGATGCTCTATCCTTACAAAGCTCTAATGTATTTTATTCTGTCAACTGAGTTTTCTATCTCCAAAGCAGTAATACTGCCCACCTTCTATACTATCTGGTCATTGTCCTTGGCAGTTCCAGCAAATGGTCCTCATTCCAACCCCGGGCGTCTTACCAGATGTGATGCTCTCACCACCCCCAACTGCCAGCCTCTCGCTCCTTATGCACCACCTCATCCTCTGGCCCTTTCGTTTCCTCAACTGTCATTTTCCTTCACAGGCACAGTGTAAGTGCCAAGTCCTCATCTCCTCTTAAAGTTCCATTCCATTCAAAGTTTGCATTAGTAACATTACAAGTGATCAAATTTCTGTAGCTCAACTATGCCCACCTAAAACATACCCGCATGTCCCAGCACTGTGCAGTGATCTGCAGTGATTTCAGTTTTTCAGAAAAACAATTCATGAGACTATTTGAAGGTAAGGTTAAAGAACAAAGAAAACTGCCTGCAGATTTGGTCCCAAAGAGGATTTCATATTGCTCATCAATAGAACTCCGAGCGGTACAGGAACTGTGACTCCTGTGCTGCCTTCCCAGGACCTTCCAAACATCTACACACACACACACACACACACACACACACACACACACACACAGCAGGACATTCCAAACATCTACATGCACACATGTGTACATACTGGCTCACTTTGTAGCCCTTCTAACTCTTAGCATCATACCTAGCCCCTCATAATAATGGCCAACATTTTTATCTACCAGATCTTGTGCTGAGCAGTTTGCAAAAAGTACCCTATTTAACTCTTTCAACCACAGTAGAAGTAAAACTATTATTATCCTCCTTTTACAGATGACAAAGCTTTCATGTGGTTATCTTTCTTATTCATCTCTCTTATTTAACCAGTATCTATTAAAAAGCTGTTACTGTCCACATTTTTAGACAAAGAAACTGATGACCAAGGAAATTAAATAACTAGACAGCACAGTAGCACATGCTTATCATCCCAGCAGTGGGGAGGGTGATCACTGTGAGTTCAAGACCAGCCTGGGCTACATAGTGAGTTCAAGGCCAGCCTGAACTGTACAGTGAGACCCTGTCTCAAAAGAAACAAAAAAAATTAAATAAGTTGAATAATCAAGGTCACCTATTCAGTCAATGTTTCAGGATGGATCCAAAGCCAAGACTCACTCTAACTCTATAGTCCATGTATTCTCCTTGACGAATTGCCTGCTTCCCAAAAGTCACCTGGTATAAAAAATACAAAACCATTTAAGTTAAGAATAAAAAAGATTTAAAGAAAAGAGAAGTAAATGTACCCAAAAGCTGGAATCAGTTGCTGCAATTGATTATTAATTTTAAAATGAGCTTCCACAAGCCAGCTAGAGTAAAGATTATCAGTACTCTTGTGGTCCTGTAAGTGACTCAGCACACCACAACTTCATTGGAGAGTTAACTTTCTGCATCTAGCAGATGTAGTTATTATATCTCTGAGAATAAATATGCAATGTTCTTTCCTGGTGTATGTACTGTATGTACTGTAAGTACATGTGTCTGTGTGGAACCCCTAGAACTGATGTACACATGAGACATTGCAGTCATTTACAAGATCTTCCCTTGACCATGGAACGCATTCCTCCTGCAGAGCACGCAAAGCGTGGGACAATAGAAAGAGAAAGAGGATACAAAGAAAGGAACTACAGAAAAAATGGAAATTTGCTGAAGTATCAAACCATCTCATTGCATCTTCTCAATAGCTCTCTCCAATAAAGGTAAGCAGTCACCATATCACATTTGAGAATGCCAAAGGCTAAATACTACCTAGAAGAATGCAATTTGCCTGGATAACAAGCAGAGGAGCACAACGTGAACCTGGCTCTGCCCCTCCCCCAGTCTCTGAGGAGTGGGCAGTCTGGCCCTCATTCCACATCTTCCTAGCAGTGACTGATCTGAGGCAAGTCACAAAAGCTCTCTTGATACCTGACTCGTCATCTGCTAAAAAGACTCACTGGGTTGGTGGGAGAGTAAAAATGCAATAATGAGTAGAAAACCTCTTTGAAAAAGAGTAGCACGTTACATAAATTTCAGCCTCATTACTTCCTATTCATCTTTCGCAGCTTAGCTCAAAGTCATTTCCTCAGAGAAACCTTCCCTAACCTCCTTGTCAAGATTCAGTCCCTGTAGTATACCTTCTCCTTTGTACGCCTTATTAGACTCATAGTTTTACACTAATGCACTTATAGAATAGCCTGTTTGCCTCTCCAGACTACAGCTTCATGAGGCCAGAAACGTGCCTGGTTTTGCTCAGCATTATTGTAACTCCAGGGCTTTAGCATAGTGTCTGGCACTTAGCAGGCAAACAATAAATATATGTAGAATAAATGCACCTATGATAGCAAATCCTATATTTTGACAATCATAAAGTATAATTATAATTTATAATCATAGAAAAACTAACACCTTATCTATTACCTAGAAGCCACACTGTCTATCCATCCTAACTATTCAGAATTTAAAAGTAAAAACATCCCTTCTGTGTAGAAAATGACTGTCATGAAGTCCACACAATCTGACTCTTCAGGAAAAGTAGATCCACCCTCAAGCCATCATCAGGACAATCAGGCTTAAAATAAGGAAGGAGATGACAGCAGCGGGGGCACCTGACAGCCACCGAAGTGACAGCCAAAAGCAGTAGGATTAGGCAACGTGTCTAGCATGGGCTGGCTCCTCAGCACAGCAGTCAAAGGGCACGTAACATAGGAGCCACCAGCCACGCTCTCCAGTGTCCCCAGGGGACACCGCTCACCAATCAGTGCACTGGCTGCTGTCCCAGGAAAGGCACCAGGTCTTCAACACAGGGAAAATAACATTTGAGACCTCAGTATAAACAAAGGCACATGGTCACATACCCCAGCAATGTCTATCTGCTAGAGTGAAAACCAAAACTATTTCAGCATAAACAAACCTCCCTAAAGTGGAAAAGAAATGTCACTTCATCACCAAGCATACAAAACCTATTATTTGTATTTAAAATCTTCTTCTCAATAACTGTCTTACCTCCTACTAAAGTCTCATAAGTGATTCCCCAAAACAAACTTCAGAACATTTTGATATTTTCTTAGAAAAGTACGTAAGTAAAAGATAATTCAGTCCCCATCTCTTGCTACCAGCTGAGAAAACACAGAACCTGATGCCAACCTACAACGCAGCAAGGTCGGGTGTACGGGGCAGACAAGGAGGCCGCAGATGACAGGAGCAAGGTGATAAAGATGAAACTATGACTGCAGATTCAAATGAAGAAAATTTCCTATAGAAGGGAGAAAGATCCCCTTTGCTACGCATCACTAGGTTCATGACCGAACATCGTAGCAAAAGATTAACAAGAGAAAAGCATACAGGTTTATTTAACACAAGTTTTGTACAACATAGGTGCCTTCACAGGTGAAGACTCTGAGAAATGGCAAATCTGGGCATTTTAAAATAAGAAGAATTTTATAATACCTGATGAAGAGATAGGTAGTTGTAGAGAAATACAACTGGAGAAATACAAAAGGATATGATCTGGCTGTGAGAAACTGGGAGGACTTCCACAGGGCCTATTCATCCAGTTTCTTCCTGGTGTCTTCTTTGAGGATAAAGATGTTCTTTTCTGCCGGCATAGGGAAGGGACCACTGAATCAAAGTCTTGTGACCTACATTAGAGCGAAGTCTTAGAATATTTTTTATGGGCTGCACCAGGAGGCAAGGACAAGGGTAAGATCAGCAAGATCTTCCCAGTTTTGTTTTCACACATGCCATGGTGCCTAATTTTAGGGTAGTGTGTCCTAAACTCTGTCACCCAATTAGTTCAAGAAAAAGAAAATCTCAGGGAAAACCAATGTAGAAGAGAAATTTGCTCTTGTGGTTTGCATTCATATTTCAGCTTACTGTCAGGCAACTCTGATAACTACCCCGCGTCTCATTTTCTATACCTGTAGTATGGGGGAATGACAGTACCCATCTCATAGGGTTTGGGGGACGATTAACCAGCTCCTGTATCTAAGTAATAGTAGCTGATACCCAGGAAAAGCCATTTAAGTATTAGTTATTCTTATTATGAATGCCATCATTATTATTAATCACCTACTGTGCTTTGTACTGAGCAAGACATGGTAGCTAGAGCAGGAGGGAACACAGACAGACACAGGAAAATGACAATAAACTTAATTTTAGATAAGAGGGATACAAAGGAAGAAGGCATAAGAAGCAGAAAGTGCGAAGAACTGGGAGCAAAAAGAAGTACATCCTGTTCTGAGGACTTCGGGAGCCCTCGTCTGACTGGAGCTGAGGAAGCCAGAGGGAGCCTGGAGTCCAAGCAGAGCAGAAAGTTGGCCGCAGGGAAGGCAAAGATGGATGGGGCTGAGCACTTCATCCTAATGTGAACGTGCCCCAATTAAGTCACACATCTCCCTCTCTCTAACTTCCTCAAATAAATAGTGCAACCTCAAAGATAAATACATGAAATAGATGCTTGTGACCATTTCATGAATATCACATTAAATCCTAATAAAAAAAAAAAAGAGCTTAGAGAAAAGAACCAATGTTTACCCAGTCCCTTCTATGCCCCAGGCACTGTTTCAGACACTTGATGAGTTAAATCAGTTAATTCTCCTAGTACCACTGTGAAGGGCCTATTAGTATCTTCATTTTGCACAAAAGATACTGAACTTTACATCAGAGGTATGAAGTAACTTGTCCAAGGTGATCCAGCTACCACATCAGAACTTGGATTTGAACTTAGATCTTTCTAGCTCCACCATTAGTTCCAGTAACAACTATTCATTCACCATTAAGCATTTCCGGAGTCAGACTTCACTTAGTTAGCTTAAGTCCATTTCCCTTTGGCATTTCACATTCTCCCTTATTTGGAGCAGCAAAGACATCAGGAGATCTAGCTGCAAATGCATTCATTTTTTGTAAATAATAAAAGATACTTACTATGAAGAAAGCCTGTAGAACTGACTACTCTCCAAACATTTTTGGAACAACTGTTTTACTATGAAAGAGAAGTTCAGAGCTCTGGAGCGTCTTGCAAATAGAAAGCTAATTTGCCTTATCAATTTTCCCCCATTATATTAATTGAAATAAATCAGACACTCAGGCTTATATATTGGGAGAGATGGAGGGAGAGGAGTAGGAAGGGAAGGGGAAAGAGACGTAAAAAGAATTAAGCTGTGTTATGTACACATACCACCTCCCCACAAGTAATGCAATCATTATGTACTGCAAATGTGTGTTAATAAAAATAAAAATTTTTTAAAAATTTGTCCACTGTGCTTGATCTTCAGGATAATTTGTGAGACATTCTATCAGCCTCACTTATATTGTGGTCTCTTATCTTATGGATGCAAGATATATTTCTTGCTGTCAAAACTAATCAAAGCATCTAAGGAAACCAAAGCAAACTTATTTTCTTCCTCAGAGATCACAGCAAATGTCCTTTTGATATTAAGTAGGGTGCTTTATTGGGGGGTGCCACACATCAACTTAAGGACAATATATCTTCGTTTCATATGTTGGCTGATATTCCTTAAACGTTTGCTTTTGAAAAAGTGAGTATATGTCTAAAGCTGCTATAATAGGCACTGTATTATTAACAATTTAAATCAAAATTTAATGCTTTAACATCACCAAGACGTGGTTCCCACTTTATAATAACCTTTGGTAAGTGAGCAGTGTGCTAAATGTAGGTTTCCGAGACGACTAATCTTAAAAGGTAGGATAGAGATGAGAGTATTTACATATAGAGATTATTGATATATGCTCTCGCTGCAACACACGGGAGGGATAGAAGTTGTTTAATTTTAATGTCCCTGGAGGTTAACTTTGCTCGAAACATTTATAAAATATTGAAAGACAAGAAATGGTACAGATGTGAATTTTGTAGCTGGTTTTTTCAGTTGCCCTTGAAAGTGGCTGCCATAAATCTTGGATGAAGCCAAATAAGGGTGATGATTTTGATCTTCGATTCATTCTTTTCTATCCTTCAAAAGGTAAATGATCCTGACGGAATTAGAGCTAAGCGGAATAGCTTTCTTCTGTGATCTGCATAGCCAATGACATGCACCGCCATCATTAGCAAGGAGCAGCCGGGGGACCAGGTCCCTCGTGTGACTGTGCATGTCTGCTCAGGTTTGAACGGCATTTTGCGTGAGAATGACACTTAAACATAGAGATCTAAAACCTCCTGTTTCTTTTCCCCTCCCCCCTGACTTTTACTTCTCCTTTCTGTGTCAGCTCAGTAGAAAGGCAGAGTATGAAATGAATGTGCTGGAATCAAACACAAAATTCCACCACCAGTTCCTAGACAGGCATTTGAAAAAGTCTCAACAAAAGATTTTTTATCAGTCAAACTATGAAAAGAGTGCTACAAAAAGTTGTGGGAGAAGCAGGATTTAAAGCAGACCAAGGCTTCCCTTGCAGAAAATAGTGGGGCCTTTCCCACTGAAAGATGTAAATTGGATGAATCTTTTCCATCCCTATGGTAAAACACAATGTCACTCTCTCAAGTCTCACTCAGTCATACATAAGACATGACATCCTGTCATTAGGGATGGCAATAAATGTATTTGTGTGGGTTTGCAACTCTGCTTCAGATCTCAAGGCAAACCCAGTTAAAACAACCACAGAGAGAATCATCTATCTTCATAAATTCCGTTGCAAAGAGAAATTCATCATGTTTACTGTCTTTAAGAAAGGAGCAGGTCTTGTAATAAAATGTTCTCTGGTCCAGATTCTTTGTATTTATAGGGTCCTTTTCTTTCTGCCTTTCACAGAGCATGGCACATTCTAAACCACCCGCTCTACCTTCATTAGCATAACACAATAAATAAGTTATGCATCTCAGAATGAAGAACGTGCTCGGAGAGGGTGAGAAAGGGGGATCCCTTCCATGGAAAGTAATATCCTTGAAAAGCTCCAGGTCTAAGAAACTGCAGAGCTGAGCATTTTAAACCCCAAATACAAAAGAGACAAAAGGCCTTTGTGATAAAGATGTAGCCCATCATTTCCTCCTTTCTCCTAAATCGCAGAGAATTAATATGGAAATATGTGCATTCATTTAAAAGACATTATTGAGTTTTAATGTGTCAGGCAATACAAAAATAAGAATTCAAAAATAACAAAATGACTCAGAAATGATTTTTTGTCTTTAAAAATTTTTGCTGTTGAATATATGCACAAAAACATGCTCTCTCACAATATGAAATTGATTACTTTTATAAGAGGAATAATCCACAATGGGTTTTTGACCCATTCTACTTTTTTTCTCCTTTCCTAGTCAGAATAAAAGAAAAAGAAAGAAGAAAGAAAAAAGAAGACGAATATTGTAAGCCAAACTAGGAGCCAAGAAGTTCAAGGGCCAAAGGAATGTCTGTGAGCCACAGTGGTCTAGGAGGACTTTTATGGCTCATTTGTCAGACACTTCGTGGGGTGTGCCCTAGCTTTGTCCTTTAAATTGTATAATTCCAATTCTTGCTAGCACCACAGAAAATGTATATCATCTTCAATTTATGGCCTAGCTTTAAATTATTTTCTAAGAGAAAGGGTATTTTTTGATACTGGTTTATTTCACTTTCCATTGTTGTTTGGTTTGTTTGTTCTTGTCACATGTTTCAAACAGTGAAAACACAAAATTCTGGAAATTAGTGGAATGGAGAAAGGACTCTAGAGCCCAATTACCTGGGTTTGAATTTTTTCTCTCTCTTTTATTAGCTCTAAGTCCTTGGGAAAGTTTTTTAACCTATTATAGGTCACTTTCTGTATGATGAGAAGTAAATAATATACAACTTGTAAAACCTCAGATGAATGCCTAGCACATACAGTATAGTACAAAATAAACAAAAACTATAATTACAGATTGGTTAAATTAAGTTTGATTTCCACAGGGGAGAAAAAATTTCTGGATTATTTACAAACATACAAACATTGAGAAAAAGGCACAAATTCAAGGAATAATAGGCAAATAAAGGATAAATTTGGCAAAGAAATCTCATTTCATTGTACAACAGGGCAAGAAATTTAGAGGGTCAGAAGAACACCAATAATATTATGTTTACAGCATCCCTCCCAAGCCATTGGGCCAGGACTTTCTGACATTCAGGGCAACCATCATTACTCTTCACCAGACCAGAATGGTTTTGAGAGTGACTACATGTGCTGTTCAATTGTGCCTAAACAGCAGGCATAAACCAGGACTTTAACCAAGTAAAAAAGGATTTTCCAGGACAAGTCAAACGATGTGGTCGCCACCTCCATGCCATCCTCTGTGTACGGGGGCAGTGAGCTTGAGTGGTCAAGCTGACTTCTTTCCAGTTAAACAAGCACATTCCACAGGAGATGCTCTGTTAGACTACCTAAAGCCCTCTCCTCCCACCTGTTCTCACTCATGTGTTCAACAGCGACCTGGATAAAGATGCAGACCGCATACGAACCAAGTTCACAGATAGCATAGACTGGGATGGAATTGCTGATATGAGAGATGTCAGAGAAAGGTGTAAAATTATCTTTAAACTAGAACATTAAAGCAAAGTCAAGTGCTTTCAAAGGTATAAATACAGAGTCCTACTTTCAGATTCAAAACAAAAAATTACACAAATGGGATGCAGGAAAGATTTGCAATCCTTTGTATGAACAACAATTTTTTAAAAATGCTTACAGAATTTAGCTGACCACAAGCATAATGTGAACATTTGAAAAGCTGTCCTATCAGAGTGTGTATTTGCCTTGTTTTGCACCATAGAGCTATAATTGAACAAATAGGCTTTAAAAAAAAAGATTAAAAAGCCAGCTGATTGCTAATGCCATAGTGAAACAGGCTGACTAGTGAGATAGTGAAGGAGCCAGTCAAGACCATCGTGAAGATGGCTGTGGCTGGGTTTCTGGCATTTAGAAGATGGCACCAAATGAGTAGTATGGTCCCTTCCAGAGAATTTCCCATGAATTGCCACACTTCTACATCCCCCTGCTAGGCACACAAAGCACACAGATCTACCAACATTGGCTAAATTTCAAGAACTCATAAGAACCAAACTCAAACATTTCTCTTTCCAGTGTAAGGATATACCCTTCTTCTGGGCAGTTTCTCATTTCCTCTATATTCCTAAGGGCCATTGTACTTTCTCTCTCTATCTGTCTTAGTCCTTATCACACTGAATGGTAAAGAGTCATTCCTGATCTGCCTTCTACCACCAAACTAGGCTCTCCCTAAGGGGGAGAGCTTGGCTTCATTGAGTGCATAATTGCTTAAACAATAAATGGTTGAATGAACAGAGAAATAAACAAATGGATGAAAATAAATCTATTCTGTCCTGTCTTTCCTAGGGAATATTTCTGCCATCACTTTTTTCAAAAAGCTCTTTTCAGAAAAAGCAAAACAGAAATGTTAGAAGAGACTTAGGCAGCCTTCTGCTTAAAATGTCCCCCAAACCTTATATAATTCAATCTAAGTGTTCTTCTCTGTGGAATCAAAAGTTCAATTCTCCTACAAATTACAAACTAATGCAACTCTTTTCCCTCTATATAAAATCTCTTTTATCTAGTGAAACAAACTCATTGCCATAGGAAATCTAATGTTTCTGTTGTATTGCTTTTTAGGATTTAAAGCAAAGATGATCAAACATACACTTCCCTTGGAATATCAGGAAAGGGTCACATATGCACTTCCCCAGTGAGTTAGTTATTGTAGTTGTAAAAAACAAACCCTCTGTAGCCTACACTAACACTGATTTAAGGTCCAATTCTCTGAGCATACAATATAAATCCTTCCAGCCAAATGTCCACTGATCTGGAACTGGAATCCACAAGACAATCATCTTCAAAGAATCTTAGATTGCAACTAATGTAATGCAGTAAATTTAAAAGACCAGTTTGCTTTCCCCTTCTTTTGCCAGTGGGGGAAAAAGCTGCAGAAAGACATGAATAAAGAACATTGCAAAATGGAGCAGGATCAATACAGTAAATATTTTTTAAATTCCTCTAATTCGGCTACTTGAATTCCATTTGTCTCTTCTCCAGCAGTTTTTCAAGAGTATTTAAAATTACATCATTTGCTAATGCATCCATATCCATGGTCTTATAGCATATAAAACAATATTGATATCCAATAATATCAACCGTCTATCACAGCACACATTCTTGGGTTTGTTTACCATTAAGCATCTGTTAAACTTTTCACACATCTCACAGATAAATGATTAATTTGGTTCTAGTTGCTTAATTTCAACTGAACATCAGTGCAGACTTTTTCCTAAGTTTTTTTTCCTGTTTTCTAATTCTTTATTTTTAATCCTTGTCAAGAAGAAAGGAAAGTGCTTTAATCCTCACTTATCTTTAACTAAAATGTTCAGTGATCACAGGCAAACAATAACTCATAAAGTAGACACAGTGACTCAGGCAGTAATCTATGGGCACATAGATCATCCTGCAACTGTGCATTAATCATTACACTTAAAGACAGGGCAAGAGGGATGACGTTTCTTCAATTGAGTCTATTGCAACTCAGCAACATTTAAGAATTTTTAATGTGAGCTGTTTCTCACATAGAAATGACTGTGCTTTCATCCAGAAACATTTTCCAACCATACCCCTGAGCAAGGTAATAGCAAAACCAGAGAAGTAGAATTGCTCCTGAATACAAAAGCTTGTTTTAAATAGTTAAGCAATCAAGGAATCATTTACCTTTCCAAAGTGATTCAATCCTAAAAATAAAAATGTTCCATGACAAAATACAAGTTATTCCCCCTGTATGCAATGTGATCTTGACCAAGTCACTTAACTTTGCAATCACTGTAGTATGATAGTGAGGTGAAAGCCCAAATGATTTGCATAGTTATTGTTCTAAAATTTGTAATCCTAGACATTCCTGGTGCTCTTAGTACACTTATAGAAAGTCTCTGATTCAGCTCAGGACACTGTATATGATGACAGCAGGCTAGCAGAGGCTCTGCCATATCTGGAAGCGTGTCCCTCAATGCCCTGTAGCACATGCATCCTCTCCAAAATGGAGTCTATGACTGAATGCTAGCACCCGCAACCTGCTCCAATCTGACTGATAGCCGTCAGTCTTTTAGTAAATAAAAGTATCTCCTTCCCCCCAAAAGTTTGAGACTCCTGATCTAGTACTATGCCAAACAAGTTTTTGTTCTAACCATCAGGGTGTTGTTTATCATGTAGATCTAACATAGCAACAAATGACCAACTGCTTCACATTGTATGGAGAGACATCATAATTGTGTAGATACAGGTTGTTAGAAACTTTCTTAAAGTGAATGCAATCCTTAGTTCTTTTTTCAAAATATTTAGTTGATGCTTTCTAATGCCACTTTTGGTTATAATACTATATTTTTAAAAGTTGATGAACTCAAACTACATGGTTTTACCACCATTCTGGCTTGAACTCCAGCTTCTGAGCTAAATCCCCATCACTTAAATGGAATCAAAAGACTTTTAGGATTCCCAATGATGTGGGTCAGATTTGCCTCTCTTTGGTCTGACTTGTGACAAGTCCAAGTCACCCAAGCCTGAAAACTAGACAGTCATTGACTTGCTGAAGCACAGCTGCATGTATAACTTTTTAGTTTCCAAGTATAGAAGGGGCGGAAAGCATGACCACAACCAGGCTATGGAGGACTCTAGGGCTATAAGCACCAGTGGGTGACCAAAAGGAGGTCTTGAAGGTACTGACAATGGTTGCCCTGAGAAGTGAGAACAACTGGGCATGGCTAAAGAGAGCAATAAAAGCTTTCAGAATCAGAGTAAGAATTGAAGGAAATCTAGAAAGAGGATCCTACAGTAAAATGAAATAATGCATAAAAGGTGGTTAGTACAATGTGTGACACAGAAAGCACTCAATAAACAGAGATGATGGTGATGATGATGATGATAACAGTGCTATCCCTAGTAAATTGAGTTTTCAAGGATGTCCAAGTACAAGAACTATATTTATTCATTTTCATATCTCTCGTATCTAGCTCAGGGACTGTGAGATAAAAGATGTTCAATTATTACTTGTTGCACTGAACTGACTAGAACCAACAAAGAACTACCCCTAACATGAAAAAGAAAAGGGCGGGAAAGTAAAAAAATCAAAGAACTCATAGCAATGCTCCAGATACACTAGACCCACGGAGGAGCTAAGCATTCCCTCCCTGAGGGCCACAGTCCACAGTCATCTCAGGCCGACATGAAATAAATCATTGTTAAAAACATGGACCTCTTTGCAGTTCAAAGTATAAAACTAAATTTCTTCTTCAAATAGAGGAAGTAGCTAAATAGAAAAATCTTGTAGCTAAATAGAAAAAAAAAAATTTAAAGGAGGGGGCTGGACATCCAGGAATATCTAGCAGAGTCTAGTTTTCTCGAAGTAGCCAATGATGGATGACAAGAAAAGAGAGAAAACCTTGACTTAATCAATTCCAGACAACCCACCTCACCATTACTAACAACGATGATTACTAATATTTTTAAGGCCAACTCTGTCCCACTCCCTGTGCATCCCTCAGCAATCCAAGCAGATGTATGTTATTACTCTTTTTACAAAGGAAGAAACTGGGAGCTTAGAAAGCTTAAATGAGTTCTCACACAGCTGTAAAGTAGCAGAGTCTTCTTTAGGTTCAGGTCTGCATAACTTGAGGCTGAATCTTAGTCATTACCATTTATCAGCAGCCTGCTATTGTTCTGCCAAAAAACAATGTGCTCATGGATTCTACTATTCAACTCCAGCAAGCAATTGTTAATACAGAGTTTCCATTAATTTCCTAAAACTAAAAGTAACACATATGATTACATGGTAGGTACATTTTTCTGTGGAGAGCAGTATTTTTTTATGACAATTCTTAAAGTGCCATGGCCCAAAAAATCACAACAAGAACCATTATATTAGGCTATACTCAAGAATACGGAAGGGTTATACAGTATCATCTTGCTATGTTAATGCCTCTCTGGAAATTAGAACGTCAGATAATACTAAATAGATATATGTGGGATTTAATAAATTGTCTTTCTAATCCTGAATTTTTAAATAAGTGAGAGTGAGCAAGCAAAAGAGAGGGAGAAAAGACTAAAAATAATTTTTTTTCAGAGATGTTTGAGGAAAATCAACTTCACTAGCTATTCTTAAAATATTGTTACTATTCTGGGGGCTGGGGATTTAGTTCAGTGATTAGAGTGCTTGCCTTGCAAGCACAAGGGCCTGAGTTCGATCCCCGGCACCACAAAAAAAAAAAAAAAAAAAAAAAATTGTTACTATTCTGAGAGGAAAGAAAACAGTTCCACCTGTCTGTGGCAATACCCATTCCCTTTTATGCGAAAAGGAAGGAAGACTCTGACAAAGATGAACACAGAGAGTGCTCTAGTGCAGCATCAGGACCTTGAACCCCATCTCTCAGCACCAGGCCAAGAGCAGTCAGCTCACAAAGGTGGTAACCAGAGCTGAAGACCCATTCGATGGACCCTCCAACATCAATCTTGGGCATTGGAGGGTTGTGGCTGGTACAGTTAGATAAATACTAAACACATATATGTGGAATCTAAATAAATCTAACAGTCCTCTTTATGTTATTTTTGGGGGGGTTGCTGGGGATCAAACTCGGGGCCTTGTGCTTGTGCGGCAAACCACTGACCTAAATCCCCTGCCCAACAGTCTTCTTTAAAACATACTTTCTTCTCAGCAGCATTCAACTAACCCAACTGCCAACCTCATTCAGGTAATGATGCGTTTTTTTTTCTTGTTGGACTATTTCTCATCTAGTTGTAATATTTGCCATATCTTTTTTGCAGGAACTTTTTAACTTTCTGTTCTCCACTGGTAAAAAGTCATTTTGCATAAACACAAACACATACACACACACACACACACACACACACACAGACTGTAGCAGTCACACACAAAGGTACACACCTATGGCACAGAAGGATACTATGTCCATGACTACGAAATACGGTCTTCTGTTGGCTTAAGCTACTTATCCAATGCAGCTTGCAACACATTTGCCTCTATAGAAAAAATGATTTTCCTTTAAAGGACAAGGCGTTTTCTATGGAGACATGTAGTCTGATTTGTTTTGTTTTGTTTTGTGTTTTGTTGTTTTGCTTTGTTCCTTAAGAAAGAGGTTGAGAGGTTGATGGAGCTAAACATAAACATTTTAGTTCTTATTTTATTTAGAGTCAGGAAGGTTTTTTTTTTCATTGAAAAAAAAATAAATAAGATAAAGTGATTTGGCCTTTTCAATCTTATACCAACCCCAAGGTCCTGAGTTCAACCTTTCTCCAAAAAGAAAAATGTCAGGGCTGAAATGCATCCAATTTCACCTAATTTTCTGGGCCTCACTCTTCAAAAAGATGGATTGAGATGGCTCACCTCACTAAATGGGCATGACTTACTTGAGAAAATAAAATGGAAGTCTAGAGTTAAGGAACAGCATCACTGTGAGGCACATTTTCAGCCCTCCATGCCATTCTCATTTTATAGCTGACTGGGAGGCTATGTAATTATGCAGAGCACTCTTTCTATTGGCAAGATGCATTGATCCTTAAGTGTATGCTTTCTGGCATCCAATAAACTAGGACGATGGGCAAGCAAGGTTTTCAGCTCCTAGGACAGTGAAGGGCTAATTAGTTGCATTTGCAGATTAATGACTTTCAACTAGAAAGGGTGAATGCAAAGGGATAAGCCACAACCACAGCGACAGAATGCAAATAAAAGTATTTATAAGGGCAGGAGGAGGAGTGGGGGCCAGGAAGGGCCATCGATTGCTTTTACCCTCTGCACCGAGACATATTCCAAGGAGGGAGGGCATTCTGCCAGCCCGACTGCCTTCAACAAAGCTAAGGAATAAACAGAAGCTGTTGATAGATACAAGCAAAGCCAGGAGGAGAGACAGAGAAATTCTCCTCGAAAAGAGCAGCAGAGATCAAAAAGCTTCTTTCTCTTCTCACCCCAGCCGGCCTCTGCTATCTCTTTGCCAGAGCAGCCTTCAATTTCAACTAGCTCTCCTTCTGCCCTGTCTGTCACCCTCATCTATATAAGGTTGACTTGATAGCTTGCTAGGAAACTTCCCAGCCAGTATACAAAATCACATGTTTAAATTCTGTTTATTCTCATTTCCTGAGATGACATTATGCATCTCTGCATAATGAGCCTGCTTGTTGCATTATTATTTTTAATGCTATCTCCCATATAAGTGCAAAGGTACTACCTCATTCCACTGACTTACTGTGTTAGTGATAAGCTCTTTCCTCCGGTCATAAAATAAAAAGGAAAGGTAGAAGTGGGAGTAGTACCAGCATAGAGATCACTGGCTCCCAGATTTTAGGATTTCGCTAATTTAAAATGTCTTAAATGAAACTGGGGAGATTGATACATGATTTAAAATTTTTATGACTCCAAATAACTCAGTGAAAAAAAATTATTTACCACAATAATCACTGTGTAAAAGAAAAACCGTTTTAAAACCATGGAAAAGGTGATTTAAATATATTTAGCCTGAGGAAAAGCCCACTAACCTCTCATTATATTTCTACTTCCTTATATGTTGGCGGGTTACATTTTCTGACCAAAGCATAGAACACACTGGTATAGAAAGCTTAAACTAGGAGCTGGAGCATATCTGGGAACATAAATGTCATACCTTTGAGGCAGCCTTCCTGATCTAACCCACTACCCCACAGGCAAAGTTTCAACACCCTTATAAATTCTCATTGCAATCAGTACTTTTCTTGTATTGCACTTGTAACTGTTATAAGCGCATTTTTGTTTGCTCTGTACAAGTTATGATCAAAATAGACAGTAAACGTAGGCATTAAAATTTGTTACAGTAAAAGACAAACTGCAGTAATTCCCCCTCAAAATACTCTCTCCTTCCCTTCAAACACACTTGTCCCATCACTCTTGTGAATTTTTAAAGCAGTTTTGGAAATCCTCTTTTGTGTCTTTACCAAACGTGGTCAAAATTCCAGTGAACTCGGCTGCCAAGTGCCATCTATCGGAAATTCAGGCTTGTAAAAACATCATAGTGTGTTCTCAGCCACCTTCTTCACCAGATCTGACAGTGTGACTTCCCCAAAGTCAAAATGACCACAAAAGGAAACATTGTGAATTGTTTCAAGACTTTGAAGTGGCCACTTCAGAACAACCGAAGACGCTCATGAATGAGGACTTCCAAAACCTCTTCAGAAAGTGCAAGACAGATGGGATGAATGTGCTCAAAGAAAGGAGGGGTACTTTGAGGAGAATTAATAGCAATGTCTTTTACTGCAATACACTTTTTAAATTTAAATATTCACTGTATTTTTATCATACCATACATCCTCTATTTTGCTTACAATCTGTCTCCAAGATCTAATACAGCATCCACTCATAATAAGTACACAGATTTTTTTTTTTAACTAGATGAAATTAAAATCTCATTGTAGTTTCTTTTCTGTCACTTTACCAGCCAGGTAGCTTTTGGTAAATCATTTAATCAAGCTGTTTCTTGCCTTGTCAAGCTTGTTTGGGGGAAGCAAACCAGATGATGCATGTGAATAAGCTATATCAACTGTAAAATCCTCTATAGCTGTGATTTACTAGAAACAAAATGAAACAAAAAGGTGAGCACAAGGCTTCTCTTCAAATCATGTTTCTCTATGTACACAATTCGGTTACTGTCTTTTCTTTCAGACTTGCCAGCTAAATATCTCCATCTAGTTAAATTATAACACCAAGTAGAACCCAGATTTCCAGAAAAGAGTAAAAACACTGCCCATAAAACAGTCTGGTTTCTAGTTCCAGCTTTTCCACAAAAGAGGCAGAGCACCCTACTGTGCTCTGTGTTTTGATCAATAAAATGAGAAAGAGTAAGTCCCATCCCAGGAATGGTTTCGTCAAGACTGTTACATGAGATAAAAGGACCACACAAAAAATTTTATGTCATTGGTGGGGGGGGTTGCTAGAGGGGCTTGCACTTGCTAGGTTTTTGCCATTTAACGTACATTCCGGAGTAATTTGTAATTTTCTAGGCACTTTCATATAACTTAACCCGTTTAAAATTATTTAAATAACCAAAACCAGCATTTAAAATTTTACTTAAAGAGAATATAACCACTCTCCCTTTTTTGAGACAGGGTCTTGCTTTGTAATTCAGGCTGGCCTTGAAGTTACTATGTAGTCCAGGCTGGCCTCCAACTCGAGGTGATCCTCCTGCCTCAACCTCCCAAGTGCTGGGATTACAGGCATGAGCCACCATGCCCAGCCCATTTTTCATACTACATTTGACTGCCTTCCTGGTGTGGCCACCTGGAGTCATCTATTAGATCACTTCAGGTATTTTTGGTTTTTTGATTTTGGGGTTTTTCTTAACTTTTGTTAGTACATGTTTGAAGTATATAATGATTACATTCACTGTAGGAAATTGGTTACATGTACACAACACATTTTAATTCTTCTTTATCCTCTTCCCTCCATTCCCACTTTTATTTTTCCAGTATTGGCTTCATTTACTTGTTAAGATCTTGCCGTTATTTATCATACATACAAATTGAAAACCAGACTTTCATAATATCTCTTCCAGAATTGATACCCTTCAAAAAGGCTTTTACTTTGTCTATACTGGTGCTATACAAGAGAATAAAAAGTTGAAACTCTGGAGGGGCTGGGGATTTAGCTCAGCAGTTAGTGTGCTTGCCTAACAAGAGCAAGGCCCTGAGTTCGATCCTGACACCAAAAAAAAAAAGGATGACTCCTAGATCCTTGAGAAAAACATTCCTGGGTAGCAGAAGGTTAATATCTCAAAGGGCCAGAGAAATTACTTATGACCACGAATTTTCTAAAGTAATTGTTCTATGAGAAGAGAGACATGGGACTTAGAGGACAGAAGAAGCCTGGCACAAGGTTAGCCAAGCAGAGGGAAAGTGTTAAGACTATCTCGGGCGGTGCTCACAGGGCTGAGTCTTAGAGATATTGTGTAAGATAGACATGGTCCTCCATGAGGTTTATGAGCCCTTTTCTGGGTTTTACTTATGGATCACATAGAAAAATTATAGAGAACTGAATACCTGTTCTTCCATAAGTAAACTACATGGTTACTCATCTGCATGGTCCAGATTCTAATGGTGCCTGACCAAATGTCTCCTCACTTCAGGTGGCCAACAGTCTAGTCCACTCAGTCATCTCTCTGACAATAGGGACTTTTTCTCTTAACGGTATGAAGAAAAGTAAATGTCTCGCATTATTTTTCTATTTTTGATTATAATAATTAATTGTACATATTTATGAGTCAGTGTGATATTTACACACATGCACACAACATGCACTGATCAAATCCAGTGTTTCTTTGCCCATTCTTACCCTGACACACCCTTCCCAGCCTTTATTAATCATTATTTTATATTCAAGTTGACTTTTTTTAGTTTTCACATACAAAAGAACAGATGGTACTTGTCTTTCTGTGTCTGGAATATTTCACGTAAAATAACGTCATCCAGTTCCATCCATTTTGCTACAAATAACAGGATTTCATTCTTCCTGGTGGTTGAATAATATTCCAGTGTGCATATGCAGCACATTTCCTTTTCTGTGGATGGGCACATGGGCTGATTCCATGTCTCATCCATTGTGAATAGTTCCACAAAAAACATGAGTGTGCAATTATGTATGTGTGCAATTTGGTGTGCTGAATTCATTTCCTTTGGTTATATCCCCGAAGTGGAATAAATGGATTGTATGGTACACAGATTCAATGAATGTCTCAAACAAATAGAGTTTGACAGGAAGGCTGGAAACAGGATTTCAGGTTCGAGTTTAAACAAATTTCCATTCGAAATTGTATTTTCCTCCTCAAATGCAGTTATTAACCAAGTATTTGTTTTGCAGTGATATATCCTAATGCCAGAGGCTTTTCTGTTCTACACAGTCTTTCTTCATTCATTACTAATCATCATCCTTTTGAAATGTTCACCAAACAATATACCACCAAACTTATGTTTTAAGGGTCAGCTTCCTTTTGGAAGTGCAAATCCAGTTGTTCTTGGCCTGAGCATCTTTTGTATAACCTAGAGCCTTCATCTCTTACTACAACACTTCCAGCTGCACTTTTAATGCCTTCCCTCTTCCTTTCATTACATTTCATCACATGGTAAATTTAAAAGATGAGTCCAGATAAAGAAGCCTCGTTAACTTTAACGGGTCACTTTTTATAACTGGGTGAAAGGCCTTAAACCCTTGTAAATTAGGCCGGGCTTTATAAACCATGACAAACGTGATGATAAATACTGATTTCCTAGCAAATTCCTCCTACGTTCTAATCCCCATACATGATGAATTGGTAGTGCTCCTTTCTGTTATTATTTACACAGATGACTTTGGCATTGTCTTGATACGGGGGCAATATACTTAAGCCCATGACAGATTTTACAGATTACATTGGAGCCATATATTCCCTCTATTGGGCTTCTATTTTAAAAAGCCAAAAAAAAAAATCTGAATGAAACACATAGGAGTACAGATGCACAGAGAATTTAAAACATACTTTATACCCTGTTTATAAAATAAAGACAGACCAAACCGAGAGGGATTCAGAGTTTCCCACATAACTGCTCGAATTACTGAGACTGCGAGGTTCTGTTTCACAAATTATACTCTGTGCTAAAATTCCTCTTCAAGAAAACTGTAGAGATCAATCCAGTCCAGCATAACATCCTTAATCCTGCTGTTATACTTTTATAATTTTCTGCCACCAGCGAATTATTGCTTGACAAGTGTTTAAATGTTATATATTGTGAAGTTTAAATAAAGGAATTATTTACACAGGAATGTAAAAAAGTATTTTACCAGTTATAGAGTTCCCTGAACACTTAATCATGCAGCCAAGTGGAAAACCCTTCAGGAAGTCTGTCCTCTCCCTTGTAGCTGTAATGAGAGGTGCCTCAGGAAATACGCATTTAATCCTCGCAGCTAGCCGCATTTCAGGCACCTAATCTCACTTTGCAGTGCGCTCTGCCACTTTTTGTCATCCAAACAAAATGCAGGTAAATGATGGAGAAGCTTAGCTTAGGCTCTTTAAATATTTACTGGCTAGTCAACTCTTAGCAATACATGCTGTAGTGTTAGGCTCAATTTCACCCTCCAGTAGCCGGCAGACAGTTTGGACAGGTTTACTGAGAAGTGGAGAATCTTTCCTTGCTTTGGCTTTCAGGAGAAGCCAAATGAATTCATATTGAGAACCTTCCCTGCTATTCCAGTGTGTCGACAGATCTGCCAAGCCTGCCGCTGCACAGACGACAGCTCGCTTAATCCAGCTCTGTTGCCTAACAAGAGAAAAGTCTTATCAATGGAGAGTCCGCTCTGCCCACCAGTCCTGGTAGACGTGGATCCTGGTCACACAAAGGGCCACTCGTTTCCCAAAGTGAAGTTGGTGTAATTTGCTAGACAGAAAACCAATTTGACTACTATGTCCTTTCTTTCCATTGCAGGGACCTGACCCCAAGCCTGAGTGAAAAGGCAGAATCACTCCCCAAATATGCCTGAGGCTGCCCCTAAAAACAGAACCACTTCCAAGGTCAGGTGGATCTGAACCAAAAGCTACTGACTATTGGTGATGGTAGGAATTTCCCTCTCTGCTAGTTGCCTAGGTTTGCACTGAAAGTCAAAGGAGTGCAAAAGGGCCCTAAAAATGTATCATTCTTTAAAAATAAAATGAATCTGTCCAGCATAGTGGTTCACACCTGTAAATTCCAGCACTTGGGAGGCTGATGCGGGAGAATTGCAAATTGAAGGGCAGTCTGATCTACAGCCAGATCACAAAAGGAAGTGGTAAATCTATATATGCTACCATGAAACTGTCAAAAAATACAATTAAGTTTAAAATTCCATTTTAAACTATATATATGTGTATACCGATATATGTACATGTACAGATGCATGTGTACATGTGTATATGTATACTTCTCTATACAAAGAAAAGGTCTGGACAGATCTGCTTTCAAATCTACTTTCAAATACTATTAGTGATTTCTTTAAAGAATGAGACTCGGGGAATGTGAAACAGGAAACCAAGGATTTTACTAATGAATTTCTACATTGTTAGCATTTTTACAACAGGCATATATCGCCACTGTCATTTTTAAATGTTAATAAAAATATATGCCTCCCTTTTAGCTTAAGTCGGTGTCACACAGGCAGATCCAGGCTCTGGGGCTCTCTGTTAGACTGTAGATGGGAAAGCCGACCCTGATCTCCTTCATGGCTCACAGTCGACGATCTCACTGAGGTAGCCACAGACCAGACTGCCCACAGCTCTGGGAGCCTCTGCATGAGTTTTGGCAATCTTATTCCACATCTTGCTCTGAGTGTTCTGATATCGTTAGAAAGCCAGCTCTGCATGCTTTGCGGCTAATGAATTCACTGCTCTTAGACTCTGGTTCTATCCCTCTTTTCAAAGCGTCCATTCTCAAATATAGCCCATGTTTTACCTGATATTAATCTATTTGTGGCTTTGTGAAAATATTTAAACAGTATTTTGTTGAGTTTCTCAAAGGTAATTGTGAATAAGAACAAAAGATTAAATCTCCCTAGCCGATGCTGCCTAGAGGCGCCAACATACAACTGTCTAGACATCAGGACAACCTGCTGGTTGCTTTCCTGAAAGAAAAGAGGGCTCATCGTCCCGTAATTACTCTCGTGCAGATTGGCACAACATCAGAGCCAGCACAGCAGAGCATGTGAAAGACCAGGTTAGAGCATCGCTCCTGCTGTAAACTGAAATAATAAACTTTGGCAAACACAGAGGACAGAAAATTCAATTTGA
This sequence comes from Hystrix cristata, assembly GCA_004026905.1. NCBI lineage: Eukaryota > Metazoa > Chordata > Mammalia > Rodentia > Hystricidae > Hystrix > Hystrix cristata. The sequence goes on from PVJO010004004.1 coordinate 67,566, forward strand.
CAGTCCTCTCAAAGCAGACAAAGAACAACAGAGGGAAGCTGACTAAATAGGATTAGAATCTATTTTATTTGATTATTACATCATTGGATGAGGCAACTTGTAATGCAATTCCCCCAAATTGTTAATGCAGCATTCACGAAATAATGGTAGAAATCAAATTACCATTATGTTCTACATTCAAAATCACTGATTCTCAAGCTGGAAGGGAATTTTCTAACTTCCTTTGGCTTCAAGAACTCTCCTTAAGCAAACATACAGGTGAAAGTCTGACATGTAAAACAGATAAAAACAAGGTTGTTCACTGCCATGGGAAAGGGAGTAGCTCACCTGTGCCAGCTCTGTGGGTCTTCGGTCTCCCGGTCCTTCTGGAAGAGCCTTTGGGGAATCCCTGGGTCTCTACTATGCATCGTATTGAAAACCCTCACGGATTCCAAAAGAGATGCAGCCTGTAATTTTCTTAAGACTGCTAACTACAGATAGAGCTAGGGAAGGGAGAAGAAAGGAAAACCATATTCTGACAAAGATTCTATTGGGAAATCAATAGTAAATTTATATTTAATGGGATTAAGTACTTTCATTGAACACTTCCTACATGTCAGAAATAGTGCTGTCTTATGAGCAAGCATGAATACATTTGATTTTTACAAAATTCATGAGGTAGATGACATTCTTATCACTGTTAGATCAATGAAATTATTAATGCTTTAAAAAGTTACATGACTAGTGCAAAGTCACACAGTCAAGAAGTGGCAGATCAGGGCTGGGGATTTAGCTCAGTGGTTACAGTGCTTGCCTGGCAAGCACAAGGTCCTGAGTTCGATCCCCGGCACCAAAAAAAAAAAAAAAAAAGAAGTGGCAGAGCAAATTCAAAGCCGTCAAGCCAGCTTCAGCAGCAACATGCCTCGCCCCATGCCCTTCCACCTGTACTCCCCACTCCCTGGCCACCACCACTTTTGTTTTATTTTGTTTTCTTTTACCCAGTTGGTTTACTAATAAGATGGCAGAAGGGTAGAATCTCAATGTGCTTGCTACACTCTGCAGACATGAATGCACATCTCCTCCTAGAGCTAGATCGCACTCTGCACCTTATATAGAGGTGCCACAGCAACAGTGGCAGCACCTCGCCCCTAACCAAGTCAGCCAATGAACAGACCACTTCTCTCGAGAATAAGCTTCTCCACTCTAAAGCTGTGACCAAATAAAACAAGTTCACAGACCCCCGAAAGAAGAATAAAAGCCAGCACAAGCTTGACAACCAGAATACATACCCTCTAAGACCAAGAAAAAATAAGGACAGATCAAGCTGGAGCATCTGGAGATAACAACCAGACATGGACAGAGATAGGAAGACAAGCAAGAACCAAGTCACAAATAATTCCAGCAGGGTCAGAATAGACAAATTAAGTCTGAATCGGCAATAAAGTACTGCTATCAGGAACAAAAGAGAAGTATTATGGAAGACCCTGGCAGGAATGTGACTTGCAAGAACTCAAAAACTAGCTTTTAAATGTTCTTTTCATGCTGTGTTCTGTGTCCGGAACTGGTCATTCTACTTTTTTTAAAGTAAGAGAAAACAGGGAAACCCACTCAGTTTCCCCCTTGTCTCTCAGGAGCTCTCTTGTCCCTCAATAAATATCCTACTCAACCCTCTTTGTTCCTTAGAATTCATTCTTCGACTCTGGGGAAGACAAACACAGGGTAACTGACATCTAGCAGGTTGGGAGTTATATTTTTTCCTCTATATCATTTGGAGGCCCCAGAAAGATAATTAGGAGACTCGGATATCAGCCTTTCTCTAGTAGTCCAGCTACTTGTGGAAAGAGATCCATGTCAAGCCAACATGAGACCACAGCCAAACAATAATTTATAGGATGACAAACTACAAGTGTCATACAGATGGAACCAACTACAAATATGCCGGCCTCCTTTCACTGGGACCCACCAGATCAACTTGTGAAGGGAGTCCATAACTGCTAAACTACAATGTGACTTCTACGCAAGGCCCATCAGATGAACTCTCCAGAGGTCACTGACTGCGGTCTCCCTGACACTGGCCCTTCTCAGCTCAAAGCAGCTAGATGGAAACTTCGCCCATTCTCCCCTAACCACAGTTAGGGATACCTCGTCAGAGGGGGGAATATTATAGACGGCTAAGTAAGGTAGAAATATTACAGGCAGCCAGACAGGGCTGGGCCCTCAATGGAGTCAATACACAAGAGGAGAACACACTACAACTATGGCTGGAAGCACATCCATTGAAGGTCAGGCCTCAAAATAAAGCTGAGGGATAAACAATAGGACTCTGATCCACTTCCCATTTCTACACCACGGTCCATTTTGATGCCATGATGGTTGTTAAAAATACTCAATATCCCCCCTGCTAATATTTAAAGACTATCCATAGATGAAAGGGAGCCACTGAAGTTTCACCAAAGATGTCACATGTTCAGAGTAGCATTTTTTTAAATTTTTGATTATCAAAGTAACCAAAAAAGAATGAATCCTCTCTCAGTGGAAATACTTTAAAAGATACAGAGTTTTCTATCCTATGAGTTTTTGATGCTGCTTAGCTACACAAGGTTTTTGGAGACCACCCCAAGTCAAACACTGGAAAACGCTGCCTGTCTCCATCTTCCCCTTACATCTCTGAGGGAGGAACGAGGTGAAAGAGTCAGCTGCAGCAGGCCTCTTTGAGTGACAGCCCCTATCTCCCAAGCTCCAGAAGCATTTTGTATTGACATTCTGTTCACAGGTGTAGCAGGTAAGCCCGAGCGCCAGACGACACATGGCAGTGGCCTCTTGTCCTAGAGCTGTCCACACTGTTGCCCCATCTCCACAGAGACAGTGACAAGGCTGCTTCACACTTGCTGGTGAAGGCGATCAGACAGGTGCCTCTAAGGGGAGGGAAGACACCAAGGTCACCAGCAAATCCAGGAACTGCAGGGGGATCAGAATCTGCGGTAGCCACCATCTCACCACTTAAGCTGTAGCTTTCCAAAGGGTCTATATTCACATAAATTCAATCATTTCCAAGTGATAGTATAATAATTAAAACCTCAGCTTTTTCTTCTTAACAAAATTTGCATTTCTTGGTAAATCACATAACCCTCGCCTGAAATTTTCCCCTGTTCATTTCTTCTCTTCTTTCAATTACCTCCTGAGCTACTACTGTGCAAGCATTTTTCTCCTCATTTACTAAGGATATCACTTTCTTTCTTTTTTTTCTTTTTTTTCCTCCTAATGCTCACCTAATTAACAGTCAAGCAGACTTTCACATAAAATCTCCAAGCTTTAAAATTTTCCTTCTGATTAGAAGTTTTAAAAAGCTGTTGAGTTTCAAAAATACCTTTTATAAGAGTTTTATATGCTCAGCCATCAGACCATTCATCCTGAACTAGGCCAATGTGAACTCTAAATCTCTCATCGCTGTGAGATCTACAGTTTCTCTGATATGACCACGGGATGCTTCAGGGCAATGTCCTCCAGCACAATGCTGTGACCACCTGGGTTGGATCACAAAACAGAGCCATCACCAGAAAAGCCCACTTCATCTAATACCATTTTATTTTTGCTGTTCTTAAAGAGTTAGAAGAAGCTTTGTTTTCAAACTTTGCTATTTCATTCAACAATCATTTATTGAGCACCAACGAGGTGCTAGGCACTTAACTAAGTGCTGGAATATTATGACAAGCAGCAGGGTCCTCCTTCTTATGGAGTATAGACTCTATAGCAGCAATTCTTAAACTTGGTTGCATATTAGATTCCCCCAGTGAGCTCTGGCAAGTCCAACGCACACCTAAATCTAATCCCAGCCTAATTAAATCAAAATCTCCAGGGATCCGGCCCATAGTAAATGATTTTTAAAGGTCCCTGAGTGATCCCAAAGTATAGCCAAGGCTGAAAAACTAGACATATCAAACAAATAATTATGTAAGTACATGTAAAATTACAGCCTTAATAACTATAAAGTATGTGTCACACTTTCAGAAGGTCACAATGCCATTCATTTATATATACAACCAAGACTGGCCAGGCACCAGCTGCTCATCAGAAGCTACAAGGACATCATGACCACAGGCCATAAGCTGCAGAAATGCTGGCCCTCTGGACCGTCTTTCATTTTAATGGCTCAGAACTGAGCAATGAGCACTTGGGGACCTCTAATCATTCCCACCTGTTCCAGCGAATGAAGCTACCCGAGTCACACCAGGCAGGGACACAGGCCACAAGGCCTGGGCAAGGTGAGAGAGCTCAACCCTTCCGGACACTGAACAAAGTCTCTTGTTTCAAAATTCAGTGCTTTGGGGGCCAACTGGAATACAGAAATGTGGTATGAGAATCTGGACTGACAAGAGATGCCCAAGAAAAAGAAAGAGGAAATCTGATCCACTAGGTCTGTTTGCAGATTTAAAGAGGAAAATAAATTCTGTAAGGCTCTAAGCAAGATTGTCTGGGATTTGCTAAGGGATATGTGCAGAATCCTTATATAATGAGCTTCTTTGAATAAACAAACAGTTTTCTGGCTTTACAAAACCTTCTGGGTACTTGAGAGGTTATTAAAAGTGAGAGAGGTGGTGACTTAGCCTCACTATTGCTGCTGAGAGTGGCCTTCTAGATTTGAAAAATCTCCTGCTCTCACTTATTTGAAGTATTGTCCCTCAAGAGAATGCATTTTTTTCTTATTTCATTTTGCTATTTTAAAAAAGAGTCCTCTGCCATCATGCATTGGATTTATACTCTATTTGCTAGAACTATATGTAATAAGCTTCTTATTTACTTGCTATACTCTTCCCTCCCCTTTTTGATCTTCAGTATGCCTCTAAATTGTAAACCTGATTTCGTACTTATAAATTTAATAATCACAAAGCAGATAAAGTTTAATATTTGGATCAATTATACATAGACATTTCTCTAAAGAGGAATCATTTGTTTAAAATCCCTTGCCATCCAATTTTTAATTACATAATGACAACATCATACTTTTTAAAACATGCATTTGAAAGCACTTTAAGAAACAAACAGGCTGAGAATTTGCTTCATTTCCTACACTTGATCTTAGCCAAAAGGCCGAGAAGGGATGCTTCATTTCCTAAGATCCCAGGAAAAGAGTAGCTAAGACTGGATTTTATTCCACAGGGAGAGAAAGCTTCATTTTTAATATGCACTGATTTGTATTTATTTTATTTTAAAGAGAGCACAAAATTTACACTGTGTACTTAACAGCTTTCCCTTGATTCTGCATCATTTGCCTGCCCCCCTGAAGGACTGCACGCAAAGTCTAGGTTTCTAAGGACTGGCACAAGATGGAATCCAGAAGCTCTGCATGGTCTTGGCTGTTAGTCAAGACCCGTCACGCACATAGATCTTAGATTGCGTTTACATCATACATGTGAAAATGGGCAAAAGGAAAACAAGATGAATCTGTGAGTAAGGATAGTGCCCGAAGCCCATGTTCCATTTCTACACTGAAAGTAGAGCCTGTAGCACAGAGCTTTTTAGGAAGTGGCCAGGTATGTGTCCAATGCTTTGCAGAGTCTCCCACTGAAGCCTTATCTGTTCTGTTTCAACCATTCTCCTGCCACATTATTTAAAATGTACCCCTCACAAATTCAATCAATGCTTAGCTTCGCCATTCAAAAACAGCCCAACCTCATTCTATACATTTTAATGTGCAGTCAGCTACACCATGAGCCAAAATTATATCATCTAAAATAGAAATATATGATTAACATCTGTTACAAATACCAAACCAATCTCTAAATCCTTATGTTATAACACAATTCTATTCTAAAGATTTTAGGGTCATTTTAAAGGCACTTGCCCCTTAAATATATTTTGTAAAGCTATATCTGGCCAAATTATATAGGCCTACGAAAAAAAAAACACAAGACTTGCTTAGGATTTTACAAAGGACTGTATCTCCAAAAAAGAAAGAAATAAGCTATAATAAAGCAAACCATTTTAATAGGAAAATACAGAGATATCAAACAAAAAACACAAAAGTCAGTCTTCAAAAATACTATACCTAATATTTTTTCTGCTTTTTCTTCAATCAATTTCTTTCTCTGGGACGTGTTTTGCACAACTTAATCAAGTGTAACCCTGTCACCTGCTATGGCTTGGGATTTTCTGGAATTTGTTTTAGGAACTTAATCCCCAAAGTTATAGGTTAATAGTATTTGGAGGTGAGGTTCTGGGGAGGTAATTAGTACGAGATGATGATATGAAGGTAAGGTCCATGACTGCATTAGTGGCTTTAGCAGAAGAAGGGGCTGGGGATTTAGCTCAGTGGTTAGAACACTTACCTAGCAAGTGCAGGCCCTGAGTTCAATCCCCAGCACCACAAAAAGAAAAAAGAAAAAAAAAGTAGAAGAGAGATTGGAACTAGCAAGCTTGTTCTGTGTCTCCATGTGCTGCCCTGTACCATCCTGGAACCCTGCAGAGCAAGAAGGCGCTCACCAGATGCAGCCTCTGAACCTTGCACTTACCAGCCTACAACTGTAAGAAATAAATTCCTTTTTTCATAAGTTATTTAGACTGTCCAGCAATAAAAAACAGACTATATAGCCTAAACTTAAATCTAAGGTTTTTTCCTCTTTTTTTAGGTGGTACGATTTCGCTCAAAATATAGAATCGAAATTCCTGAGACCAGTTTTTTTCCCAAAGATAAGGGCTTATCAGTAGCCCAAGCATTACAACCTTTAAAAAGCCAAGTCACGGATAATGCAATCTGGTTAGTTTAGGATGTAGTGCCTATGAAAACAAATATGCCACCAGCCTTTCCCTTTTCCCACTTGTCTTAACATTTGGCTTGTAGAAAATAAAACAAAACATATTTTGTAGATTCAATTTCCACATGGAAAATTTTAACTCAACAATGCTTTCATAAATTCAGGCTCTAATTAAAATGAAATAATGTTCATTTAGACAGATTTTAAAACAAAATTAAATGTAGAAAGACAGAGTCAGACTTTTATGGAAGTTTGGAGGCAAATATGTCAAGCTACTTTATCTAACAATGTATCTTGAAAAATCTTGAAACTAAAAGAATCAAAAAAATCCCAGTCAGCATTTCTCAGGCAGGAGAGGTACACATCACAGAAGCGATAACCCCCTCTCCTAGGATCACTGAGAATGCTCTCTTCCTCCAAGTAAATTCCACTTTATCAAACCCTAAGAGGGTCTTATACAGCAAGAGCAACCTGCCCTAAAGTGATTTTTCACTGAGACAGCTACTTTAGGAAGATGCTGTAACACTGACCCTCAGGAAGAGAAGTCACTGAGTATAGATGGGGAAGCATAAAACTGTCCCTTTTACAGTAAAGTCAAGGCCTAGATATCTGAATGTCTTAAAATAATAATCAGCATTTATTACATACTCAGAGCACTCTGTTCTTTTGAGAAACATTAACTAAACATTAACTAAAGAAAATAGGAAAATAAATGTGTTTAGAATTCTGCACATGAAAGCAAAAATGGACAAAGGGTCCAAAAAACAATAGCTGCATGCTGGGAATTTTGCTCAATATGCTCCACCTCTCCAGGCTCTCTGCTCGCCCTCCTTCACCCTGCTTAGAGACCTGAGGTCTAACCCACATGGACCACACACACACACACACACACACACACACACACACACGAGCACCCTCGGCCTTTGGCTTTCAGCTGGTTTCTGCCAATGAAAGCAAGAGCCGGGAGGCTGGGGCAGCAGGAAGCTGAGGGAGGGTAGAAAATAATAAATGAACAGGGACCAAATCAGAAGGAAGGAGAGAGCTGAGAAAGACAGAGAAACTGAATCAGAAAGGTGAACCAGATACAATGCCACAAGCTGGAGGGAGGCAATAAAGCAAAAGGTGAAACCCAGAATGATGGGCTCAGCTTTCCTGAGCCAGCGAGACCCTAGGGAGAAGAGGCCTGCAGCTGGACCACCCAGTCTGTGCTGCACAAAGGACAAGCCTCTGCAGGTGGGTTTGGGCACCCAAATGCCGTCCTGATGGCCATATTCTCAGAAGGACTTGGCTGGGGAGGCTCTATTTTCAATGCAAAGTCTTTACCAGCATCTGAGAGCTGCTTTAGGCCAAAGAAGCCTTGTTAGGGCCTCAGTTAAAGAGAAGAGTTTCTCTAAGCCCCAGTGAAAAAAGGGAGCAAGAAGAAATAGTTTGTGGATCTGCTGAGATGCTACCTTTCAAGTATTTCATTTTAATACAATCCATTTAGAGAAGAGGTAAAGGAATCTGTAGGTCACTATGACCAGAAATATTTAAATGTTTTATTTTATTTTATTTTTTTAACCAAGAACATGTATTGGTACATTGTCCATATATTGATCACATTTAACATGTTTGTTTTGTACCTGTACGTGGTGTTTTAATGTTTTAATAGGACTGGAGACACAAATCCATACTATACTCAATGATGGCTTCTATTCACCCCAAACCCTTCTTATTCAAAAGTGTTCAACAAATTCTGCCTCATGAAAGAAAACATTTTAGTGTAAAGCACTATTCTACATTCTTACCATATTCTCCCAAACTTGAATGATAAGCAAGTGTGCTCCACCTCCCATCCCCTTGCACCGGATGAGCATTTGAAGCCTAGCAAATAAGAACATAAAATAATGACAGGAAGAAAACAAACCAAAAGCTAAAATTATCAGTGGAACTGATTAGCATATGTATAAGAGACACTTGTACAGATGTGGATGCTTTCTTTAGAATATAAGTTCTCAGAGCAGTAATTCTCAATCATTTTTGGAGTTGTGACATCTTATTATTTATTTGCTTTTTATGATCATCACCAACTTCTTCCTAGAAGTATATTTTTAAATGAGAAGGAATAATTTTATTCTCAAGCATTTTTATTTTTACTCTCCCTGAGAATCACCCTAGAGGATCACACCAGTTTTACAGTTTCAGTGATTAACAATCCAGAGGACTTTGGCCTTCGCTTTCTTTTGTTTCCTATGGTAGACAGTTAATAATGCAGTGGCTACAGCAAAGGGTGTTGACAGAGGGAAAAAGCTCTCAAGAGTGTCATTTCTACAAGAATCTTCCAAAGTTTGTATAGGACCTTTTTAAATAGGCCTAAAAAAGGAGGGGGTGTTGACATGTTTTTCCACATACATTTGTACACTCTTCTATTTAGGTAAAAGTTATGAATCCTGAGACTCAATCTCCAAAGACTTTAATGATTCACCTCATTGCAAACTCCACTGGGCTAAGCCATTTTCAGAGGCTTTATTGATTATCTGTATGAACGTGAAAGAAAAGCAGACACATACAGAACCTTTGATTTTGCCATTTATTTTAAACTGAAGTTTAATTCTTCCTATAAGATTTTATTAGGAGTTGTCTATAGGGGCCAAGATGCATTTGTCTGGGGAAAAGTTAATTCTTAGGATCAGAATTGGGAGGGATCTTTTCTAATGTATTGGAATAAGTCACCCATTAATGTAACTTAAGAGTACATACTATACTGTATTACTCCTAATAAAATTTAAATCCTCATTGATTTTCATGAACCTTCTGCAGTCTCCTGATATTAACTGCAGCTGACTAACAAAGATGCAGAAAGAACTCACAGATCACATAACGAGCCCACAACATCACGCCGAGAGCTCCTGCCCATGTTTTTTGCCCCGTGACTGTCTGCTCAGTGCAGGAGGCTGACAGGTCTCGAAGGGGGCCACGCGTAACTTCACCGGGGTAGTGAAGTCTGAAAGGATGAGGCCAATGCCCAACACTGGTGAAGTCAACTCTCAGATCGGTCCTGGAGCTAGAGAGAGAACAGGAGGTCTCTTCATATAACAAGCCACGTACTGGTACAGCTCAGCTCACTGACAGAGAAACACAGACTTACCCACTCTAAAGCAAGGGCTCTGTTGGGCCCATTTAGGGGGAGAAACCTGAGGAAGAGGAAAATAATCTCTGATTTGTGTGGTTGTTTACAGAAACTAGTTATCCAATCTGGTCCAAGCCATTGAGTTTCAATTTTCAAATCAATTAAGATCATTTCTGGCTTTTACCCACCAAATTATGTATATGACCAACAATTCTGCTTCTCTCCTAGCAGGGAAAAAAAAACCTTCAAATCCTCTAAAAACAAAGTTGGTGTTTTAGTCATAAAAAATTGCAAAAGCAGGCAAAGCATTATAATATCGTTGCAGAGAAAATGATTAAATTCCATTTAGAGGAAATGTCACTGTCGTATACCATACAAACAATTGAGAACTACATCAGCCTGATCAGAATGATGCCATCAAGACAAAGAGCAAGGGGAAGGGTGAGGTGAGAAGACAGGGCAGAACACTCAAGCCAATATAATGAAAAAAGGAATAACCTTACAGCTAAACAGTTTACTTTTCAAAGGCAGCACAAGGGCAAAATCCTTTGTGCAAAGAGAAAATTAGTTTCTAAAGTATATGCATTCTACAAAGAGCCAAGTTAATTATTCAAAGCAGAGGGCCATGAATTCCCACAATTTAGTCATTCTGTTCTGACACATTCGGGCCCAGCGAGCTGCCTCTTATCACAAAGACTTTGATAATTGGCTTAGACATATCAAATAAACTTTCTGGAGAATTCAGTCGTAAGCAGGTATGACATCCTAATAGGGGTTTTATTAGGCCTTTCTCTGTGCAGTAATGTATTAGCAATCACTGTGACATTTTCTGCTCTGGGGGGTTTTGGCCTTGCTCATTTTTTACACTTGCTAGAAAATAAATTTATTCACCGTAGAGATCTAATCCAATACACTACTCTGTTTACTCTGGTTTCTAAAGGAACAGGCCTCTCACAATTAATGAAAAGTGACATATACATCATAGAAGAAAATGCTCTGTCTTCAGCCAGGCATAACTGAATGGCAAGAATCCCTTCTGATTCCACAAACTTGGGAATTCAGTCAGTACAACCATGGTGCCCCTTACACTGGTCAGATTTTTGCCTGCCATTCTATCTAAGGAACAAAAAAAGAAGAAGAGAAAAAAACATAACCAATAGCATGGGTAGATTAAATTTCTCCTCTTTAGTAGCATTTGTAGTTTAAACTTTTTCCCAACAGAAACTAGAGAGCATCATGTTAAGTGAGATACACCAGACTCAGAAAGACAAGTATTGCATGTTTTCCCTCCTATGTGAAATCTAGGGGAAAAGAAAAAAGATTGATGCAAAAGTAGAAGGGAGACTTGGAGAAGAGGAAGGAAATCAGGAGAAGGGCAAGAAGGGCAATTGTGGAAGTGAAATGATCAAAATATGCTACACACAAATATACAAAAGTGAAATCCATTATTCTGTATAATTAATATGCACTAATAAAATAAAATTTCCCTCAGCCATGAGGGAAATACTACTGAGATAACATTAATATACTTTTAATATATGAAGAAGAATCTACAGAGGTCATTTACGTGAAAACTGTATACTTTAATATTTGATCTTACCACTAATTTCCCACTTTCCGCATTTATGATGACAAAATTAAAATGAAAAAACACACAGCAGGGAGGGTTGTTGGGGATTTAGCTCAAGTGGTAGTAGTGCTTGCCTAGCAAGCACAAGGTCCTGCATTCGAGCCCCAGCACACAAAAAGAAAAAAAAAAAATTGGAAATCTATTTAATTCATTTTAACCTTTAGTTTTCTATCTCTTCCCTTATCTAAGCACTTTTGCACCACACACACATTACAATTTAGAAATATGGCAAGGTTCTAGTTTCCCCCCAAAATATCTCCTTTACCTGTTGGATGATCCATGAAATTTCCTAAATACTGAATATGATGCTTTGTTCATTGTTAAAATTCAATTATTTTTGTGAAAAATACCAAAGTTTGATCAGCTATTTACCTAATCCTATGAAGAAAGTTTCATTATTCCCATTTCATGGTTAGAAAACTAAATCTCAGGAACATTTTATAACCAGTCAAGTAATTATATAACTAGGAAGGCTAACATTGGAATCTAAACATCTAGTCATAGAAGCAATGATGACATAATATCAATATACTTTCAGAGACGAATACATATTCTGAGCTAGGCACTTTGGTAGGCTTCTTCCATAGACAGCCTCACAAGTTCCTACGACAACCTCTAGATATAAATATTATTAATTTCATTTTATATATAAGAAAATTAAATCTTAGAGAAATTACGATACTTGTCCAAGTACATATATCTGTGCCATACAAATACAGAAGGAAATGGAGAGGCTGACATACAAATCTAGAGTCTGGGCTCATACCATAGACAGTACCAATGCAGCCCTTGGCATCTGACGGGTGAAAATCATGTCTGTGGTAGAAAGAATAATGACCCCCAAATGGTCTCTATCCTAATCTCCATGGCCTGTAAATATGCCCTTTCCATCAAAAGGGAGAATTCAAGTTTGCAGGTAGAATTAAGGTTGCTAATCAGCTGACCCTGAGATTGGAAATTATTTTGTGTCTTCCATCTGGGACCAACTGAATCATGGAAGTATTCAGTGACAGAGATGGAAGAAAGAGAACCAGAGAGATGGCCCCATCTCCCCATGAGAAAGACTGTGTCGTGCTGTGGGCTTCCGTGACAGCTACCAGCAAAGGAATATGAATGGGTAAGACCCAGGAAACTTCATTTTCCCCTGGAGCCCCCAGAAGGTATGCAGCCATTTTGAGACCCTGATTTTAACCCAGTGAGACTCATCTCAGACTTCTGACCTGCATAACTTAGAGGCAATCGATTCGTATTGTTTTAAACCCCTGTTTTGTGGTCATCTGTTACAGCAACAATAAAAAACTAATACAGGATCCCTCCAAGTTAGAGAAAGAACAGAAATTTTCTGCACAATTGGGTCAGGATTAATTAGCCCCGCCAAAGTTAACTAAATGACTTATATGAACATTCTAGGAATTTGGGTTTGGAGGCAGAGGGAGGTGTTCTTCTTTTGAATTTTGGTGGAATTCATGTTATTTCTAATTCTTATTTTATAAATGTTTCACAGTAGGGGTGATGTAAAGTAGAAATAGGATAAGGGAAAAGGAAAAAAATATCTTTCAAGTTCCTTGAACTACTGAAGCTTGTGCTAGAATAAGACAATTCAGTAAAAGGGTCTTTATCACTACAGAACTGTTGAGGAGAACGGGAACGGAGGAAGGGGCAAGTCTAACTCTGGCTGTCAGGGCGCAAACTTGAATTCAACTCAGCATCCACAGAAGACTGGGAAGCGCTTCACACAGTGATGCAGACAACAAGTTGATGCAAAGCACTTGTAACGGGCACCTCAGTTTTCTGCTCTTCCCCTTCTGCCTTGTGCTACAGAAAATCAGTTCGGGTTGTCTCTCCAGCAGCCACGCACTTCAGGAGAGGTGCCACACCTAGTGCACAGTGCACGCGCTTGACTGCTCTTAGCTAATGGTTAGTTTCAGTCCTCTTGCAAGTAAGTGCTTTAGAAGAGAGAATGCAACCAAATCCTGGAAGTGAGGCAGGAAACGAAGTCTGCAGCAAGGTTTCTGGAAAAGTTCTCCCTCATTCTTCAAAACAGCCATGAGGAAGGACTGCTTTTTTCTTCTGGTTTTGGATACTGATCTTTACTTGAGCTGCTGCTGAAGAAGCTGGCATGCATTGTAAAACAAGCTTGAAAGCAAAAGCCAAGGCACTGTGAATGGCGTATTGAAAAAATACACCAATGGTGTATAGAGTAGAAAACTAGAAAGAATGTGGGTTTTTGGCAATGTTATAAAGCCACTGTATTAACCGACCCTGGAACTTGCCTGATTCTAGACTTCTTTTTGTGAGATAATAAATGTCTCTTAGTGTTCAAATCATTTGAGTTGGAATTCTTATTACTTGCAACAGAAAGCATCCTAAATGACACGTTGAAAAGTAAACCAGTCGCGTACTCTTTGTGCAATATTTACCGTGTGTGGTCTGGTCCCCTTTCTTCTACTGACCAACTGTGGCTCTAAGTTAGTCCCAGTGGACAAGAACCATCACTACAACTGCCTTCAATAAAAGATGACGAACCACTGTGTTTAATTCTTGGATTAAAGCTTCCTTGCTAAGATTTCTCATCCTTAAAGTTTTGGATTCATTCAGTAATTGTGGAAGCACAATTTCTATGGCAGTTGATAACTAGCAGAGGAAAGAGTGAGATCTGGGTATCATTAGATGATATTTAGTTATAAAGCCAAGAATATTTCATCTCACCCCTTTCTGATAGGTTCTGAGGTTACAGGTGCTCAAGCATCAATGGCAAATAAAGGCAACAGTCATACTCCATTCTTCTAAATTAGGCTGAACACCCAACTTCCAGTATAAAAATCATTGGTAAACTGGGCGGCAACCCTTCGGCTTGGGCACAGGGCCTAAGGGAGTCGCTACAGTTGAACCTCATGCCCCGCCTTCAGTTTGAAGTTAAAAAAAATTGAAGAGATTGGTGCTCCTGGGTACGCACAGGTAGGAGAGAAAAATAAAATGGATATTGAGTGGACTTAGCTTTGGCTAACAGAAAATGGCCTGGACATATTGCCCAAAAACCATACAAAGAATACAAAGAGAAGACAGTAATCTTTTACTGTAGAAAAACATACTGCACCCAATACACATAGTCTAATTAATGTCATGAAACCAATAAGACTGACAACTCTTCCTCCAAGGAGAGGGACGAGCCAATGGAAAATAGGATGCAGGAAGAGGAGTATAAAGTTCCTTCCCAGAAGGCATCAGTATCATCTATAATTTTCCTTTTTAAATAAATATTGTGTTACTCTTAAAACATAATGCAAGTTTCGTTTATAGTTGAGTTTTTCTTTCCCCTATGGCTTGGATTTTCTCTTATGAACTATTACTCTATTTATAAGCCTTTATTTCCCATGCCTCTGCTAAAATGTAAAAAATCATAATCACAACCAAGTCCAGACAACACTCAGAATAATTATGTGACATAAAATCCTTACTAGAGTAGCTACCTCATTATACACAGATGGTTATCTATATGGTGGCTAGCATACTCATGGGATGAAACAGCTGGTCTTACTGACTTCTTAGCAAAATATCATCTTGGAGGACTTGGTGAAGATTTTTTTGGCCTCTATATATCCCAGAATTCAGTAGGGTACAGTTTGAGCTCTATCTGAAGCCATCAGAGGCCAAAAAGACTATATGTTCCAAAAACATCTGGACTCCATCCTCAGATGTCATCAGGCATATCGAGTTTTTCTACCAACATCCATGAAAGCTCATTTCCTCGTTTCCACTTTTCTTGTCATTATGATCTTTTCATGGGTTAGTAGCTAAAATGAATATTCATCACCTTTGCATGTGAGCTCTTCCTCAATTTCATTCTAATTTACCTTCCCAGATTTAAATCACATTCCTAAACTACTTGAAATAAATAATTGTCCTTTGTTTTTCCCTGTTTTCTTATTATATCCAACAAGGAGCAAATTCAGCCCAAACTACATATTTTCATCTAAGGAAACTTAATTCCCAAATGACTGGAAATGGAGAATACGGTATATCAGTTTTAGCCTCTGCTGTATAACAAGCATCCCCAAACTGATGGCATAATTATTTTTTATGACTTTGAGCATTGTCTGGACTGTTTGATCTCCTGTGCTTCCTGTGATCCCTCATGCAGCCGCATGTAGCTAATAGGCCAGATAGAAAGGTCTATAATTAAGTTGGTATTGTGGTGAAGAAGGATATCTTGGTCCTTCTCCAGTAGTTTATTCTCTAGTAGGCTTCCTTATATATTGTAATCTCAGGCAGTGGTTCAAGAAAATGAAAAGTGAAGCTACAGTCTTACTGAGGTCTACGCTCTGGAATTCACACAATATGTCCTACAATACTATATGGATCAAACAAATAACAAAGCCAGCTCAGGTTTGATGGTGCAGAGAAACAGGATCCACTTTTGGGTGAGAGGAGCAGCAAAGTTACGTTGCAAGGCGAAATGCATATGAGGATGGGAGGGGTGTTGTGGCCATGAAAAAATCTATCACACAAGACAAGGGAGAAAGCAGTTGTCGGGGGAACTGACACAGAATCCACACAGTCCTGAACAAGGTCTCCTTAGAGTGTTTCTAACTAGGAAGAAGATGAGAGCCAGAGACCTGTGTCAACGGATGTAGCAAAAGGGAGTCAAACAGCATTAGAAGGCTGCCATGCCATTCCTCAATGTGGTCCTGGTGCGATCTGAAAGGCCATGACCACAAGATACACTATTAATGAGAGAAAGCTGATCTTCCAAGGATGAATACGTTGCTAATGAGGTTTTCTTGTATAGAGTTATAATGGAAGTTTTAATAACAGTTATGTCAAAGGTAACTTGCCCACTATTACACTAACACATTGCAATTAAGAGTATAGATTTTTATTTGCCACCATGATTCCAGAGGAGTATCAATGCTTTGTTGAATAAGGTGGGCATATACAGCTAACATAAGATGGAAAACACATAATTTTTCTTAAAAACAAAAATAGTTTGTTTAAAATAATATTTCAAGTACAGTTAACTTCCTGTTCCTCATTTCTCCCAAAATTATTGATCAGGTGATGTATGTTTCCTTCTTTTACCCTCTTTCAACAGTCCCCTTCACTCTCACATTCTTGCTGAAACAACAGATCGTGTCAGTCATTTCGATGGTGACTTCAGTTACCTATCTTCCCACTAGACAGCAGAAAAGTGAGTCTCTTATGGTATGAATTTATCTACTCAAATGGATACTTTACACAAAGAACAAGCATCCACATCTTCACATTTTATTTACAGGGATACTTCCCATAATTCTAGAAGCACTGATCATGAATTAGCCTTGCTCTGAGACACTCTGGACTAGAAATTTCCCAGGAGGATTCTTCCTGGAGATTCGTTGAAGACAGGAGGCTCTGGACTGAAGGAAAGCTCACCAGCCAGCAACCCAGATCACAGAATCGCAAGCGGAGGCATCAGTGCTTCCTTTAGACCCGTACCCTTAGCCATTGTAGGTACTTGTCTGAGTCCACCCAGGATGTCACAACAAAGTTTCATAGATTGAGGGGCTTAAACTACAGAACTGCGTTTTCTCACAGTGCTGGAGGCTAGAAGCCTGAGGTTAGGGAGACAACGGGTTGGATTCTGGCGAGGGCTCTCTTTCTAGCTTTCAAAGATCCACCTTCTGGGGCTGGGGATTTAGCTCAGTGGTTAGATGCTTGCCTAGCAAGCGCAAGGCCTGAGTTCGATCCCTGGCACCCCCCCAAAAAAAGATCCACCTTCTTACTATGTCACACATCACATGGTCTTCCCTCAGTGTTTGAATGTGAAAATAGAAAGCAATCGCTCTTCCTCTTCTTAAAAGGAGATGGGGGGAAAAAAAAGAATTAAAGGGGGGAAAATTATGAAAATAGAGCTTTGCAAATGGGAAGGGAACCAAGAGTTAGTTGGAAGGAACAGAGAGGAGGCAGGGGAAGAGGATGCAAACAAAACTAATTATGTCCATGTAGCAACTCCCCATGATAAATGTAATCATCATGTACTGCAAACAGGTACTAATAATAAAAAAAAAGGGCACCACCCCTTTCAAATTAGGGCCTCACCCTTATGAACTCATTTGATCTTGATTTCCTCCTTAAAGGTCCTATCTAATGCAGTTATATTGGAGGTTAGGACTTCAACACACACAATTCAACAGGACACAATTCAGTCCATAGCAATGCAATAAATAAATAATTGAAAAGCAAATCAAGTCATGAATGCAAGGAAAGATAGGACAACAAAATTCTGTTTAACTGGCATACAAGCTACTTACAGGGGAATGTTGCAAGATTAGATTACTACATTAAAACTCCACTGAGAAGGACCTCTAATATCAAGGTAAGCATATGAATATGACTATAGGTATTAATTTACATAAAAAAAGGTTTCTGAGCCGACAAGAATCATGGTTAATTCTGAACTTTAGAAAAAGTTTGATGGCAAAAGTATGGAGAATGGCTTTGCAAGGAAAAGATCAGAAAAAAGGAGATGAAATAAGAAATCCCTACAGTATTCCAGTAAAGAGTTGCAATGTTTTGCCGAATTGTTACTAAGGTGGAAATGACAGAGTCTCTGTTTGGCAGAAGAAAAAAATGAGCATCTGAACCTCTAATTCTCCAGGGATTAAGAGACTAAATCAGGATCTCATGGGTGGTAAACCACAGAACAAAAACTAGCACTTGAGACTTCTAACTCCCAGCCCATTCTGTTCATTTAAATGTGTATTTTCTAAGTCAAGAGATAATGGGTAATTTCCATATGATTTCCATTTCTCCTAGAGGACAATCCTTTGCACTTCTCCAATACACCTGAATGTTAAAAGACTACATTAGTGTTCCAAGGAGAAAGGAACATGGCAAAAACATGACAGGTGGCATACCATCACAGCTAAAACTATGGGTTCCAGTAAGCAGTGAGTCCAAATCCTGCCTCAGCCACATACTATTATAATTCCCTAAGACTCGTTCTTCTCATCTGTAAAAGAGAAAGAACATACCACAAGTTCATACATGCAAAGTTCCTACTTCACAGCAAGCATTCAATAAATAAAAACCATGGTTATTAAATGCGTACTTCTCTGTACCTCTGATTCTTAACTGAATCAAATTTGAAAACATATGTCATGGTTTAAGCCACACAAGATTGCAGAGCAGAGTTCACGCCATTCTCTAACATTAAATGTGGTTCTCTCAGCTGGGAGAATAAATCACCTGTTGCCAAGGAGAAGGCAGGAAGCTAACTTTAAACAATGAGAACGAAAAATATTCTGAGTGTGTGTGTTTAATTTCAAACGTACAGTCACAGAAACAAAAAAAATTCATGTTATATCTGCTTAGAAGGTCAGGCTTGTAGATTCAGTCTTTCAATGGTATATTTTTATGCTAATTTATGAAAGTACATTCTCTTGATTACAAAGAATTATTTTGCTTGACAGTCAAGTGCAGGAAGGCAAATATCAAATTTCAGAAGCTACACTTCCAGCTGTTTTGCAAACAGAGATAAAAGATAATCTCTAACTAAATACCATTACTTTCAAGATAAAAATCAACTTTCAAGTACACTGTGTTAATAGAAGAAGCCAGGTTTACTCAAAAAGTTCTCAATAATTGAAGTTGAATAATATTTATTAAAAGAACTTGTGCACTGTGTTGAAATTGACAGGAGTGGTGCTTTTTGGCTCAGCATGATGCTAATATCTGTAATTAAGGAAATGCTTAAAGAGCATTTGCAAAGTGAGTGTTTAGCTTGATAAATCTCTTTGCAAGTAAATTTACTGAGTTTTATTTGTTTCCAACTAAAGACACAAAAAAATGCAAAGGTCATATGGTATCACCTCTCTTCAAAAAGTTTCTAAACCCCATCATCACCTTTGCAAGTCTTGGCACCAGTACTAGCACCTTCTCCACCATCACCAACCTCATCACTTCCAACCCCAGCTCTGCTCCCAACTCACCATTTTACCTCTACAACTTCCAACATTTCCACCACCACAAACCCCATCGGTTCTACCACCAATGATACCAATTCACCCACCAGTCCTGCCGCTGCAACACCCCCACCATCACCTTATCCATTTCCATATTCCACCATCATTAGTAGCACTACCCACCAACCAGGGGCAAGCTGGCTGCCCATCAGATGTAGTCAATGGAGACGACAGTAAGAACAGTTGAGGCATCTTGGCCTGTTCCTTGCCAGCGTCACTCTCTGTTTCTGTCTTTCCACCAGAAAGCTTTAGCCAGGTACATCCCATGGCTCTAGTTGGCACTGGACTACCAAAAGACTCCCCTTGTTGGTTTTGGTCTTTTTGTTTTGTTTTGTTTTTGTCCTTTGGGTGGCGGCAGTTTCCCCTCATTTCTGTGTATGGATGCCTCAACATTGCTAAGCACGCTCACACATCTGAAAGTAACTACTCCATCAGGTCCATTCATTTGAGCCATCTAGGATGAAGTCTACCTCCTGATCACACCCTGATTGAAACAGCAATGAAAAGGAAACATGTTACTTAAATTGCTCTTTTAAATACCTTAAGATAAGGTCATCACCAAAATCTACTATATTGATTCAAACACCTCAGAACTTTGTTTAAAACTAACATAAGGAAAATGTCAAGCAAGGTATTTTTCCTCGGCTGTACCTATCTCTCCACTTTTAGCCTCACTTCATGGCCCTAATGTCATAGAAGACAAAGGGAAATTTAGCATTACATTCTAACTTACTTGCCTCAATCTACGATGTTGCAGGCAGAGGGTCTGGGTAGGGTTCTACCTAGACAGAGAATAGTGTGTATATACAACGGCCTTCATGCCAAACATCTTTAGGACCTAGGCCTATGTTATGGCTTGTTTCTAGATACTCCCCCAAAGCCTCATGTAGTCATAAGTGGGGCTGGATCTACAGTGTGTGATTACTAAATCAGACCACTGGTCCGGTGGGAGTGCCACCCACCCTAAAGGCAGGTAGCCTGGATAAAATATAAGGGACAGAAAGAGGCTTACCTACCCCTTTTGCTTGCCTTGCTGCCTTCTGCCTGTCTGTCATGTCACTCTGCCTTGGAGCCAGCCAATTATGGACTGAAGCCTCTACAAACTGTGAGCCAAATAAATCTTTTCTCCCTTAACTTTGGGTGCTGGGTATTTTGTCTCAGCAACAAGAAAAGTAACTAAGACAGCCTAGGACTTAGGGTACAGAGGAAGAAGGGAGCTCTGTAATGTTAAAAACTTCTTACGTTTTTATAACATTATAGTTTCCAAAACATTTTATATCCTTCATGTTATTTGACTTAGATATTATATAATTAGGAAACAAACTGTAGTACTCTGAATGGAAAAGGCAAGCCTAAGAAGATAAAGAGAACATTGAATAATGCTGTATTGTTAAAAAGTAAATAATATTTGAAGAGTTGGGTATACAAGGTAATCTCATCTAATGCAATCGTCCTAATTCTTTTTTTAAAATAAATGACTATAAAGCAATTTTTGTTTAATCAAAACCTATTTTTCATTGACTTACATTACAAAACCAAAGATGTATTTCCTCACAGAAAATATTTTAGCCCTAAGTCTAAATAAAAATCACAGTTAACAATGCAACAAACCCCTCTAAAGTCAATTATCTAAAGGAAAGGCTACAATTTTCTGACATAACAATAATCACACTCAGCATAATTCAGAAAATACAAGTAAAAAATCTCCACAATAATATTCCCTTAAGGGTAGATCCATACAGAAGCCAAATCACGTGGAGAGGATTCACACACACACACACACACACACACACACACACAAATTTAAATCCAGTTGTGATTATTGTGAGATACAATTTGAAGATACTTGGGAGAGTTCCTGTTCAAAATTCTTTGCCACAATGCTGTCTAGCATTTCATTCCCAGGGATTTATTGCTTTGAGTTAAATACATCCTTCTCCCAAAGTCTTCTTTCAAACTGGAAAAATCCTTCAAGAGGATATTGTGTTATGTTTTAGAAGCCATGTTCTCCAAACTGTAATCTTTGGGCCATCCACATCAGAATCACCAGGGATGTTTATAAGAAAAATGCAAATTCTTACCCTCACCCTGGACCTTCTGAATCAGCATCTTAGGAAATGGTCTGGGAGTCTGAAATCTTAACAAGCTCCCAGGAGCATGTTAAGATCTGAAAACCACTACTTGGTGTAAATAAGGTTATCAAACTCTTTCCCTCAGTACTGTCCCACAGAAGGTCAGGGTATGATCTTGTCCTGCATATATTCTGGGCTCTGGGTATAGAAACATATTTTATTCTTGGAGATGACAGAGCCCTCTGAGGTTGCAGTCACAGCATCTTCTACCTGCAAGGGCTTTACAGTTTGTAAAGCATATTTTACTCACTCTCTTTTCCTATTTATAGTATTATTGGAAGGATTGTTTTTATATAAGTTCCCTATATGAAAAGAATGGATTTCCTGAGAAATTAAATCTTTCTCCAAGTTACACAGAACTGGGATTCAAAATACCAGATTTACTAATGCTAATTCTTATGGTTTGAATTTGGCTTGAATCACATGAAAAGTTAAATAGCCCTTAAAACAGAAAAAAAGAAGGATGAATGTGACTTAGACTGAAACCATAAATAATCAAAAGATGAGAGCACAGAATGAGATTTAAAATTTCTTATGTCGGACATTTACAATTCAAAGTAAATTACACTGACTCTCCATGGCTCAGTCACATTGTATAACACCACAAAAACACTTGACTCGAATCAAAGGCCAACAGAATATTGGCTGTTCTCAGACATTTGATTTTATAGCAAATCTAAGAATCTTTTTGCAATCTAATGTGGAATTTTATATATTCTGTGGACAAAGCAAAGTGAAACGGTATATTTTGGCTCAGAAAAATATAATCTTCTCAATCGAATTTTTATTAGGCAACATTCTAAACATGCACAAGACAGAGAGTATAACAATCCCATATGTACCCACCACCCAACTTTAATGATTGTTAAGATTATATCATTCTTGGAAGGAAAAAAAGCAGTTTTTACACTCCCTTAAATCATATAACAATATGAAAATTCAGAATTCCCACTGCAAATCTCAAAATACTTTATAAAGAAGCAAATGCGCACATTAGCAAATAAATTTACACACACACATATTTTTAAGGTAAATGAAGTGTTTCCCTTGTGGGGATGCATACAAAATGCCTGCTTACAGCTCAAACATGTGTGCATTTTCACAATCTGTTTGATGGCAAGCACTAATGGTCAGAAAAAATAAAATTTAGTCCTTACAGTCTGTCCTGTCTTTAAGCAAAATGTGTGCCATTTACTTGGGAGCCATATAACAGATGTGGATTTAAAAGGAAGAGACCAGTTATAAAGCACTGGGGGGAAGCTGTGCAGATGTCCCTGTTTTTAACACGTTACTATGCGGGTCCAATCTATCTCACTGCAAGCGATCTAGGACTTTATGAAGCAGCCCCAGATTATAGATTACCAATACCCTGTTTTTAATTCCTTACATTATGGAAAGAAGAAGCATCCTTAAGCATGGCCATTCGGGCACACAGGGTGGAGTCCTGGACACAACTGAAACCTGATAAACAAGAGGGCACAAGGAAAATGAGGCGGAGGCGGGGTGGGGCGGGGGCGCCACACCAGGATACGGACTACAACGCTATCTATGGACAGAGTTTAGGCCTTTCTGGGAAGCCATTACTAAGATCTTCTTCTGCATTTGATAGTTCATTGCACCAGAAACCTGAAATAACTTCATTAGTATGAAAAAAAAAAAGTATTTTTTTGTTCGCAGAGCTCTAGCTTTGTGAACAGACCCGGTAACTATCACAAAGCTTGCTTTGTGCCAGGCCCTCAACTATTACATATTTTGATATGTAAAAATTCTCTCGCTTCACTTACAGAATCCTTTCCCTTAGGATTGTTAACGGCTTTCAGACCTGAGGAAGCTGAGAGCTAGGAATAACTGTCAACCTTAAAACAGGTTAGAAAATCACTAACATCGCACTGGGCTCTTTCTAATTCCAAAGACTTTTCTGGGACCCTCATAAACAACAAGAGTGTCACTGATAAGATCTTTTTTCAGAACAAGCTGGCAGTATGTATCCCCTTGTGTGATTTAGCAATTGCCTTTCTAGAAATTTTTCCTGTGGGAAAAATAATGGAACATGGTTCCTAAGTAGTATATACAAGCAGATCCATTGCAGTGTTGTTTGAAATATACAAAAACACTGGTAACCACAAAAGTCCTTTAAGATCAAATAAATGTTGACAAGTTCATGTACTGAAATAGTACACACTTGCTTAAAGATAAAAAGAAAGGGATATTGATATATAACTTGTATTTATTTTGTAGTAAAGAAAAAAATTTCAATTATAAAATTATAATGTGTATTAGAATGCGCGCACGCGTGTTTGCATAAGCACTGGAAGACCTGGGAAAATACAGGAAACTCGACAGTGGTTTTAGTTTCTTTCAGTTATTTAATTTTTAAACTGTATTTTTGGATAAAATTTTCCCATTGGTAACTTCAAGTTCCCGCTCCTCTTTTCCTCTCAAGTCAAACCTCTGGTCTCACCTTGCTCAGCTTTGGAAGTACATCAGGATTGTAAATAAACCTGCTATAAATAGGGAGTGGGGTAGCAGAAGGGAGGGGTGGGGAAGAGGGGAAAACCAAGACACATCATGTACAGGTACAAAATAACCATGATGAATGTGATCATTATGTATACAGTGTACCAACACATGTTCTTGGTAAAAACTGAAAAAAAAAAAAAAAATGAAAGTGCATCAGGGATGTTTTGTGAGAGATGCAGGACTTCTCTTCATTCAGATGTCGCCAAGTTTGCAAAGCTTCCCCAAAAGGCAGGAGGGAGCACTTGACTTTGTGATCCTCAAAAGGAAGAGACACCCTCCTTTGACCTAGACTAGGCATATGTTTAATAAATAGCTGATGAAAACAATGAGTCAATGAGAGAAGAGATGGATGGTTGGTGAATAACGTTTAACTTCAAAAAGCTGATGATACGTTCAAAATCCCACCACTGAACAATAGTAGACCACTAAGAAATACTTAAAGCCTGAGCTAAAGGTGCTGCAGTTGAGAAAGAGCCCTCCCCAGATCACAAAAAGAATTAGACAATGGATGTAAATCTTAGATTTACCACTTAGTAGGTTTGTGGGAAATCTTCATCTTTCTGAGTCTTTGAGTTATCTGTAAAATGGGTGGAATAATACTGGAGTCTTAGGTTTGCTGTGGATATGAAATTACATAAAAATATGCACCAGGCACATAGCAGACATTTAACAAATATTTACTACACGATGTGTTAAGTGAAGGGTATTTCTGTTGAGTGGCTTCCAGGAGCACAAGAGCACAAAATTAAGGGTTGCTTTCCAGACTGCTGCCCCAGCACTGACGGCTGCTCTAACAGTAAGGTGTCCAAACCCTCCAGGCGGTCAGATGGATCCTCTGTCTCCTGTCTGCTCTCTTGTGGGCCATCTACCAGACCAGTCTGGTTCCTACACGAGGAAGAATGACACAGAGGCAAAGTGTCCTCAGATCCAAAAGCTGCAGGCTGGTGGCCTCCAGAAGCCTTGGCTTCAAGTAATCAAAGATATTATGGAATTTACCAAAAAAAAAAAAAAACCCAGAAATACCAACAACAAAAAAATGAAGGTGTTAGGGACTCTGTTAGTGGAAACAGACCCTGGAACAAACTTTCCTGGGAGGAAGAAGGGAGAAAAATTGACAGAACCATCAATGTGTACAGTATGCATGAATTACTCTTTGATTCTGCAAGTGATTTGATTCTAACAATTTAGCCTATAAAACAACCTGAAAAAATGGGTTATTCTACAATGAAGGGTGTGAAGCACTGTTTGCAGAAGTGAAAAATCAGCAACAATCCAGATCAATGGAGAAATGGAGAAATAATGACTCATCTCTCCAGTGGTATACACTACAGCTGCTAAAATGAAATATATCTATATATCCATGGTAAAAACATGCAAAAGGTATGAAAAAGTAAAAAAGAAACTGAAAAAATATACTGTAAGTACAATTTTGTAAGAAATATAGTAATAAAAATGCTTACATATGCATAGAAAAATCTGGGAAAATATATTCAAAATTGTTCTATCTCCGAGTGATACGTAAGAAATTCACCTTTTACTATATGTAGTACTCTATCATTTAAATATTATAAATGAACATACCTTATTTTGGTAATTACAAATATATATATATTTAACTCTAAGCTACTCATGGAAACAGGGTAAAATATGGGTCAGACTTTGACTTTGCTGAAATATTAAACTATCCTTTTTAATGATTCCAGTCTCCAAGGCCATTGACCTTAGCCAGGGAACTGGCCACGCCCTCTAATTCTGTTAGCTAACACGATGGGGCTGACTGATGGTAAATGGGACAGGAGAATATCTAGAATGGTCTTTCTTTTCTTTCTTCAAAATGAACAAAAGCCTAATATACAACCTGGCTGTGAAATATGTAATTGGAAAAAGTATTGCCCCTTGGTTAAAGAAGTGACCTCCAATGGGCAATAATTCCTTTAGATTGAACATTTTGTTACAATTGTCCACAGAAACTTAAAGAGGTTATTTCCCTGATCTGCAGGGCATTCATTTTCTACTATAAGCATCCCACAGTGTAATGTATATACCCTACATATAGAAGATTAATAGCGCTTCTCTAGTGCTTTTTCCCCTGAACTTCTTGATACAAGTGGTGTGTGTGGAAATGATTTAATCTGAATCACTTGTGAGCCCCATCATTCAAGCCTTCCTAGCTCTTCTCTTATTTCCACCACTATTCCCTTCTTTTTTTTTAAAGTTCACCCCTACACACTTATAATTGAAAAATACAAATAAAAAATATTTCTCATCTATCAAATTGGTAAAGACTGAGAAAATTGACAAAATTTGGGTTTGATAAGTGCACATACATGTACTATTTGGGCACATAAATTAGCACAATTTTCCTAAGACATAGTTCAGCAATGTGTATCAGAATAGAGTATGTGAATCCTTATGACCCAGCCATCTTTCCCAAGAGTGAAAAGCTATGTGCCTAGCGAAAATCTATGAATAACCAGTACAATCATCAATACAGAGTAGGTTAAAACTGTGGAATATTCAGAGAATGGGACGTTAGTTCTGTGATATAAATGGTTGGGATCACAACCCCTTAAAATTCACATCTACCTGAAATCTCAGAATATGACCTTTTTTAAAAAAAAATATGGTATTTTCAGATGTAATTGTCTCAAAATGAAATCATCTTAGCTTTAGGGTGGGCTATAAATCCAGTGACTGATGTCTTTATGTTAAAAAGAAGAAGACTTAGCAGACAGATGGGCATGCATAGAGAAGAAAGCCATGTAGGCAAAGGTTGGAATAATGCAGCTGTAAGCCAAGAATTGCCAAGAATTTTTGGCATCATGAGAAGCTAGGAGAACAGCATCGAGTAGGTTCTCTCTCCGAAACTCCACAAAGAACCAACCCTCTCAATACTTCAGTTTTTTGGCCTCCTGATTGTGAAATAAGTTTCTGGTTGTTTGTAGCCACTCAGTTAGTGGTAACTCGCTACAGGCGCTCTAGGAAACTGATACAGATATGATGTCTGGGATTAAAATCATGCAGTGATGAGGTGGAGTGAGGTCCAAGGTGACATCAATAAAACAAAATTAGATCCCAGGTACATGGGAAGAGAATACAATATTCTGACTGCTTTGTATATGTTTGAAATTTTCTACAATAAAAAATTAAAAAGAAATACTACATAAATTTAGATTTATCCACATGGAAACATATCTATGACTGTAATGCTGTCATGTGATTTGAGTTGATTTCTTCTTCATATTTGTCTGTCTTGTTGGAATTTGTACAGTAAGTACTATGGGTTTTATTTTAAAAGTTTAACATATTTTCAATAATAATAAATTACACCATGACAAAAATTTCCTTCTTTACCTTCACTGTGCCTGTGATAAGTCTGATATTTCCTATTTAAAGATGGAGGGTCACAAAGATAAGTCCCTGCTACGAGATGAATCTGTCCTCAAGAAAGTATGTGTTAGAAACACAATCCCCAATGCAGAGGTGTTAGGAGGTGGGCCAGATGGGAGGCCATTAGTTCATGAGGTCTCTGTCTTTGTGAACAGATTAATACAGATGATAATGGGCTCGAGTCTGCAGGTTGGATCTCTCCTTCCAACGATGCTGTCCACCACATCATGACACAGCAAGAAGGCTGTAGCCAGAGGTCACCACCTTAATATCGAACTCCACTTCCAGAACTACTAGAAACAAACTTCTTTTCCTTATAAATTACCCAGTCTCAAATATTCTGTTATAGCAGCACACAATAGACTAAGATATCCCATTAACATCACTAAGGATTTTGGATCCAAATCCTAAATTAATTTCAGGGTTTGCAAAAAGTGAAATTGTGTCATTGCCAGCTATTATTTCGGACATTTCCTTCTCACCCAGGAGAGGACTTTAAGATGTTTGATCTCTACTCAGACATCACCAGACATCGATGTGATGAGCAGGACATCTGTTCAGCCTTGGGCTATAACAGGGATGCTCAAGGCCCATGTGGTCTCCCCACATACCAGAGAGTCATCCTTTACTACTGCAACACTCACATAATGTTAGAGGAAGGAATGAGAATCCTCATCCTTCTAACCTCCCCCATTCCAGGCTTTAGAATTCCAGGAAAACATCCAAAGACTGTTTAACATCTAATGGGTAAAAGAAAACTCTAGCAAGGACAGAAAATATATTATATTCTTGCTCCCCACTCCCAGGTCTGTAACAGCCACAACTAACTGACCATGGCGTTCTTTCCAGCTGGCAATTGGGTGACAATCCAATAGGGATCTGCTTCCTGGAGGGCTGGTACATGAAGGTTATTTACCATTCTTTGATACTATTCTAGATCAAATTCTGAGCAAAAAACAAAGGAGAAGTTCATCAGCAAAATAGGAAAGCAGAAATGAGGAGAATATTTGAAAGGGAATAGTATTGTCATCTGAGAGTTGGGATTTAAAAAAATCTTCCCCAAAAGCACACATTTCATTTGGTCCTTATGAGGACCTACTATGTGCTATTACTAATGATATAAAGAAAACTAAAATACATTGTCTGCCCTTGCGAGGTCTATAGAACAAGACAGTACATTGCTCCATAAATTAGGAAGATAGACTCCAGAGAGACAGTAATGTAGGGCATGAAAGGTTCTTTTTTTAATTTTTATTAGTATATGTTTGCAGTACATAATGTTTATGTTCCTTGGGTGAAGGTGGTACATGAATATAACACATCTTAATTTTTTTAATCCTCTATCCCTCCCCTTCCACCTCCCTCCCTCCATCTCTTGATCCACCTCCCGTTTGAGAAAGATCTATCTCACTACTTCCTAAATATTCTGTCTGGGACTCCCTCTCCTTGCCTGTGGCTGCTTCAGTCCAAACACAGACTCAGAGCCTAGATTTCTCACAGCTACAATCCAGGGTCTATGCTGGGCAAATGTATATGTGTATAGGCTTTATTCTTTGCTATGTCCAGGAAATTCAAAAAACGCAGGAAACCAAGTATGTTGATTTTCTACCAACTTAGGAACTGTAGGAACTATCAGTGCTATCATTTAAGCAAGTGTCATTCACGTTTAGTTTTTTGTTTGTTTGTTTTTTTGGGATGCTGCAGATCGAATTCACAGCCTTGCACTTGCAAGGCAGGCACTCTATTACTGAGCTAAATCCCCAACCCCTCATGTTTAGTTTACAATCTGCTCCCCACTAATCCTCACAGTGACTCTCAAGATAGATATTATTATCCTCATCTTACTCACAAGAAAAATTAAGTTCCAAGAGGTGAAGTAACATAACCAGAAAATAGCCTTTAAGGGATAGAAATGGGATTTTACCATTGGCTTCTTAGAGTCTATGTGCTTTCCACGATACCACACAACCTTAGAAAAGGGAAAACATGTGAGTGCATTTCTGTGAACAGGTATACTCACCTATGTGTGTCTACATGGGCATTTACTCAGCAAAGGCTAAAAACCATAATTACTGAACAAGATCCCTGCATTTCTACAAATTCTGGAACTAAATAGTAATGGACACCATTAATACACTCACTGTAAACATATAAATGGAAGAATGCAACTTCTAATCATAGGAAATGCTTTCAAATGCCTCTGAGTCAATGGACTCAAATCAGGAAATAATTTCTCATTGTACATCTCCAGTGTTTAAATAGCAACCAAAAACTTAATCCCATTTTTTTCGGATGCCAAGAAAACAGTGAATAGTGTATGAAAGCATTTCAGTTGAGCAGCAGCAAGAATACTTCCAACACCTTCGTCTTGGGATTGTCACTCTTTCCTGTGAGTCACTGTGGGGCCAAAAGAGAGGACAAAACAAAGCTAAACAGACCTGGCCAACTTCGAAGGAAGGTGAGACGAGGAGCAAACGATTCGCTGTATCTGTCCACAGAGTATACCCCACAGAAAAAAGTCTCCAGAAGCTAAACCAGTTTGATTCAAAGGTATATAAAATGAAAAAAATAAAATCTCTGTATTAAATAAGACCTTTCTTCTCAGAATTAATGCCTCAGATTAGATAATCACCATAAATTAAACACACAATTCCTGTAGTGGTTTTTTTTTTTTGTATTGCTAACACATTCCAGTGTTCACATCGAAGCCAAAGATTAAACATCCTTATATTTTTGTTGTGATTTTACTGCCAAATGCAAATATCTAACTGTAAGTAAGTCATTACTCTCCCACTGTTGTGGTCTGATTAATTCTCACAATATTAGCCAGCAATTCATTTTATCCCTCGGCGTCACAAGTCCAGTTGAAGGAGATAAGTGGCTGATAAAAGATCTCTGAGAACAGTTATAAATGATTCACTTTAAAAGAATAATAAAGCAGCCACTGGATAAGTGCAGTGGAGTAAGCCTTCCATACATTGCACAAAACTAATTTAGTTTAAAAAACTTCTGCAAATTATAGTCAATAATCTTCACTGTCACCCTGCTGCTCACAAAACTTTGGAGAGGAAACTTAATGCTGAAATGCAAATATTTAATTAGATTTTAATGGTGAGGTTTATTTTTCCTAAATCTGGTCATCTGTCTCAATTACGTTCTCCATTTTTTACAGTTAACCAGGAATTGTCATTCCCGTGGGCTTTGGGGATGCCTTCTCTCTCCTAATTCCTATTTAGCATTTGCTTTTTCACAAGTGGTGTTCTTGTGAAAAAGCTTTGGTTTGTTTTCTTCTCTTTTGCAAAAAAGAAACATTTGGCCAAAAAATGTATATGTTCTAAACAATGCTTTTAAAGCTAATTGTACTAATGTCCTAATAACAGAGACTCTTTGGTAGCAAAACAACTGATTATCTTTTTTTCTGCCTCACTGCACACCAGCAATTGGTATGTTTTTATTTATTTAACACCCAATTAAAGTAGTTCTGTATGTACTTGAAAATTCTAAACATGTATTTCTTTTGAATGTATTCTGTAGTTTAGATTTTACATTTATTTGCAGAAATTAGTGAAATTTGACTATTCATATCCCTTTCTCCAAAACCAATATTAAAATCTGTGGTTCCTTCTGCCAAGCATAAAACTCTTCAGAACCATTGGGGGTGGAAGATGAAAATGAACTTTGTGTTCCTGGGCTTCTCTTCTTTGTTCCAACCATCAGGTTACAGACCCTGCTTGAGATCTACTCTTCTATCTTGGGTTTCCTTTCTGTGGGTCTGTTCCTCCATGAACCACCTTCCTTCTTTGCCAGTTGCTTTTGGTTAGTCCGCCAACAGGGGGCGCAAAGGAAGGCTGAAGGGCAGGAGGAAGAAGGAACTTGGTCTTGTTGGCTTCCTGTCCCTTTGAGTATCAATTAGCCCTGGTTCTTCACCCAGGCGTCAGCAACCTGCTCTGGTACCAGCAGTTGATTCCAGTTTGCAGTTTCCCCTGCACTGCCAGGAACCTGTCTCATTTTACACCCTCACTGACCTCAGCAACGGCAGGCAACATGCCTTCTCCAGAGACCAGGATTCCAGCCCAAGATCATCCAAGCTTCTAGGTTTCATAATGTCAACCTCCTTTCTTCTCCAAACCAGGCTGGTCACTGCTTCCTGCAGCTGCTACCATTGTGGTACCTTAATATTCACTTTCTTGCACTTTCAGTTCTTTAACACAGTGTGTGTGTGTGTGTGTGTGTGTGTGTGTGTGTGTGCGTGGGTGTGTGCATGTGCATGGGTGTGTGCGTGTGTGTGCATGCACCTATGTGCATGCATGCCAGGAGCAAAAGTCAGGGTCTCACACATGCTAGGTGCATGCTTTATCACTGAACTACATCCAAAGCCCCCTCTTAACACCTTTAATGTAATGTTTAATATCCAGGCCCAAAAAATTAACTGACGTGGTTTCAGTCTTCTAGTTACATCATGAATGCTACACCTTTGTTCATTTGCAAAGCAAACAGACCTGGGTTGGAATCCCAGCCTACCACCCACCAACTGTGTGACCTTAACCAATTACTGAAAATTTACACAAATGCAAGAGTTGTCAGGATTAGTAAAATAATCTATGTCAAGTAACTTACACATAATAACAGCTAAAAAGCTTGGCTCCGTTTGCCTTTGCCTTCTACAAGTTTGAGTTCTCCCATTTATAGCAGATAAGAATTACATTCTTTCCTTACTAAGAATAAATATATTTTTTCTCCTTCTTGACAACTTACAGTGTGGCTTTGTAGTGCTAAAATCATCCTACTTAACTATTCCATGACGCCTTAATTCCAGGTACAATCATCACAATAGCTCCCTCAACCCTGTCAGTACATTTTCATGCTAACTGTATTCCTTTCCATTACTTTCTGACAGCCTATCTTCTCTTCTAGTTATTTTGCCACATGACATTTTTCTTTAAAAACATTCCTGTATCTCTTATTCTCTTCCCGTATGGTCTCTGCAGCTGTAGATTTTTCCCCATTTCATCTCCCTCACGCTTCACCTTCACTGTACTCTTTATCCCCATTCCCTTGCTTCCTGGAACTTTCACATATTGGTAAAATGATTCTACATCAATTCTACATGTCTTTTAAAAGCTTCCAATTCCTCTTTGCCCATTCATTTTTACTTTGTGACGCTTTTAGGGTTTGGCTCATAATAAGCCCTTGATAAATATTCATTGAGTGAAAAAAGAGTGAATACTCCATTTATCCCAATTGTAGGTCTTTTTCTCCCATTTCTTCCAAATTCCTTGGCTTTTACCTTTGAAAGCTATTTTCTCACTCTGAGGAAGAAAGAATAAACTTGTGTCATATTCCCCAATCTGTTCTATTCTCTCTATTAATGTTATAATACAAAAACAAAACTTCAAAGACACAAAGAGAAAGGTATTCAAAGATACAGGGCAATGTGCTCATGTCTAACCTTTCATTCAAAAAGCACTCTAGCTTCAGTTTTTTGTGTGATCTATCGTTTGATAAGGCACTTAGGCACAGGTTCCGCCATATCAAGTTACTGGTATCCAATTACAGCTTTTGTAACCGTGTTTGTGTGTGTGTGCGCGCGCGTGTGTGCGTGCGTATATGGGTGTATCCAGTATATAGGATATTTAGTGAATTGGTTTCATTTTTCAAAAGTCAAATTATCTATTTATTAGGCAGACCTACACTCTTACGAATAGACACTGTTAAATATAAATGGAATCTTTTGTTCGATTACTTTGGAATTTTGTTTTGTTTTGTTTTGTTTTGTTTGGTGCTGGGGACCGAACTCAGGGCCTTGTGCTTGCTAGGTAAACACTCTAACCATTGAGCTAAATTCCCAACCTTCATTTGATTATTTTATTAATGGCTTAGTGAGACTGATCCCACTTCCTGTAGCTAGATGATGCCAAACTTAAGTTTCACTGTTTAACATATTAATACTGTATATCAATATTCTTAATGGAGTGTTATGGCATCTTTGGTTGGTAGCATTTCACCTTCTGTCCCTGTTCAACAAAACAGAATTCTTATATCATGGGTTATCATTTATTATTTCCACAGAATTCTGTTTTTAAAACAGACATTTGATGAATTACGTGTTGACCTTCATGATTTCAAGATATGAGCAAGTAAAATCTTCAGGGTAACATCTGTTCTTTATCACCATTTTATGTAAGATAAAATTCAGGCCTGGGAGCCGATACAAGCTCATCGAACGACCAAGTAGGAATGACAGAACTGGGAAGAAATTTAGATGCCCTCCATCACAATCAGTGTTCTTTCTCTCTATTTTTATCTTGTTACTTCTTTGGATATCAAGACTGCTTTCAAATCTGGAGTGTCTGGAGGGAACTGGTTCATTATTTCCAATCTCTTTTCATTCTGCTTTGATGCATGATTTTTCTCCTTTTGTTTCCACTCATGATGTAGAAATTAAAATGTGAAGATATTGATGACTCCTCTGCGCCACACTGTCCATTCATACTACTAGGCACCACTTTATTAATTGAGAAGACAACTCAAGTAAAACTGAGAGGAAAACTAAGGTGATAAATGTGCAAGCATAGGACTTCCATTTTAAAATGCTGGACTGAACATGTAGCATACTCATTCTCTCTTTATAAATTAGAAGATTAAATGTTTTTAAAATGAACAGAATATACACGTATCTAGGATGCTTGAATACAGGGAGGGTAAACTCAATAAATCACAAAAATATAAGTAATTTCTAAAATATTTAAAGCCTCGGAAGTAACAGAGAAATTCTGCATTCTCATTACAACACCTCATTAATTACCTCATGACTCTCCCAAAACATACTCCTTTATATTATTTAACTTATAATTTAGAAGGAATAAAAAGGTACGAGAGGATAAAAAGGAATGAGAGAAACAATAATCTCTATTATTTTATTAATCCTCAAAACAACTCTAAACTTGCTATTATTATCCCTCCCATTGCAGACGTGGAATTGAGTGCCACAGAAGTTAACTAACTTAACTAAGGCTTCCAAGCTCGTAAGTGACAGAATAGTGAGGGGACTACAGAGCAATTTCTGCTACACCACAATGTCTCCCCTCGGAGCGGAGAGGCAAGCACCAACTGCACACTTCCACAGGACGAAGTTATGAAGGACACTTAGCTGTGCAGGCAGTTTGGTCTGCTTAAAGATTCTTTAGGAAGAATGTACACAAAGATGACTAACCCCATGTACAGCAAGGAACCTGAGGAATGCAGAAGATAAATCAGTTTCTTGGGCGACACAAATTACCAGCTCCACCCAAGAACAGAAGTCACGTCACATCATCACCAGTCACGGGTCACTGTCCACAGCCTCCTTTTTGTCCAAACTTGACCTAGAATTGGCTAATATGTGGTCAAGGTTTAAGACTGCAGTGACGTGGCTCTGGAACGAATACAAGATAAAACCCAAGGTCTTGACAGCAGGCTACTGCCCGCAGTGAAAGTGAAGCAATCATCTACCAGTTCCAAGGTGACTCTACATTTTGCTTCCCCCTGCCAGCAGCAGCAGAGGTGTGGACTAGTGAACTGACCTGATCCTGCATGAGGACAACACCCAGGGAAAAACGGTAAGCCTGGAGGGCCCGCAGACCAGGGAGAAAGTCTGGACCTGGTCAGCAGATGCAGGGACCCCAGCGTTACCTCCCAAAGTGACTGGGTGAGAGATGACATGGGAGACCACTACAGAAAGGGTGCAGGCACAGACCCCCTGCAAAGTCTAAGCTCAGAATGTGAAAGACATAGTACCTACCAGGCCCAGCAAGTATCAACATTAACTCCAATAGTCTGCTTGAATCCCTGCCCCACAGCCTACATCCAGCAGATACCAGAGGGCTGATGCTTTTTTCATCACCAGTGTAAGCAAGGACAACCTTGGCTCAGACGACTACCACAGTCTGGGGGGAGTGGACAGGGAGCCTCCTATGTGAGGAAAGCACCTCACAAACCCACAGACACTAAAGCTAGGCAGAAAAAATCATGACTGGCTGGATTTAGAGGTTGCAGATCCTAGAAGAATTTTTTTTAATTCTTCACAGAGGAATTTTTTAACTCATTTAACATTTTAAAAATTTTTATTATTTCTCTCTTTTCTTATGGGCTTTGGGGTTTCTTTATACCTTTTTACTTTTTTCTTTTCTCTTTTTTTTCTTTCCCTCTTTTATCTTTTTTCCTCCTTCTTATCTTTATTTTATTTGCTATATTTTGCTCTCTGTTCTTTTTTTCCTCTCTTTCTTGTTCATTCTTTTCTGAGACTGTTTTTCTAATACTATCAATTTCCTTTTACTTCTCAATATGACCCCTTATCTCATTTTTCTCTCTACCTTCTTATCTACCATTGATTAATTTTTCAAATTTTACTTTTTTCATTCTCTGGTTTCACATCCCCTCTACCTTTAGTAGTATAATTATTAACGTTTATGAATCTTTAGATAGCTAGTTAACTCTATACTAATACTGAATACCATTCTATTGTTAGTGAGGTAGAGTTGTTCCATTTAGTAGATATTTACTCTAGGTCAATACTTTGTTAATCTTAGGATTCATACTATAATTATAGATCTCTTTTCTATATTTAAGGATGGTACATTATTGATTCTTAGGGTTTATCAATATCCAGTTTGTCTTTGATGCTATTACTGTTGCTGATTTTATTGCTATAGACAAGATGATATAGTTTTTGTTACCGACTGGTTTTCTCAGGATGCCAATGTCTCAGTTGCCTTAGTGTTATTAAAAAAAAAACTGTGGTCCATTCCTAGACAGCTGGGTACTGGGCCAAATATGCTGCAACCTCCCTAAGAAATTCCAGCAAGTCTACAAAAGACACTAATAAAAAGCAAATGAGGAAAACAACACAAAACAAAACATGAATGACCAGCATAAAAAAGAATTAGATTGCATACAAAAGAACGAAACAGAAACTCAGGAAGTTAAAAATTCTATCCAAAATATGGACAGCAGAAGTGAGACATGTGAGAAGAGGGTGGCAGAACTACAAGACAAGGTTGCTGCCAGTGACCAATTAATGAGAAATACCTGAAAAACAAGAAGAAAGCATGAAAAACAGATCCAATAGTTACTAGATGACACAAAGAAGACTAATCTAAGATTAATCAGAATTAGTGAAAAAACCAGAAGACAGAACAAATGGCATAGAAACCTATTTACTGAAATACTAACATAATGATTCTCCAAATAAGAATAAAAAAATCTAATACAGAGATAAGTGAGGCATATAGAACCCCAAATAACCATGAACACAAAAGATTCTCTCCACAATACATCATAGTCAAAATCCTAGAAGTCCAACAGAAGAACAGAATCTTAAAAGCTCTCAGACAAAAGTGACAAATTATTTATAAAGGAAAACCCATTAGAGTTGCAGCAGACTTCTCAATATAAACCTTAAAGGCCAGGACAGCTTGGAGTGAAGTGTTTTAAGCAGTAAAAGAAAACAACTTCCAAACCCCAGACTGATATACCCCACAATGTCTCGAAATTCATGGAGAAATAAGATATTTTCTTGATAAAGAGCACCTAAAGAAATTCATAACCCAACAGCACTCCAAAAAATTCTAAAGAATATCCTTGAAAGAGACAATAAAGCTAACAATGACAAAAGATCTAGCAGAATGAATACATCTGGTAGGCTGAGCAGTTAAGAAAGGAAATTAGCAACAGGAAAATAATGCACTGACAGGAATAAATTAATACCTATTATTAATAACTCTCAATATGAATGGTCTAAATTTCCCAAATAAAGGACACAGCTTGGCAGAACGGATCAAGAAACAAAACCTAGTGGTATGCTTAAGAAACACATATATCTCAAAAAGAAATTCACAGACTAAAAATCAAAGAGTGGAAGACAATACCCCATGCAACAGAACCTGAAAAACATATAGCTATCCTACTCTCAGAAAAAGTAGACTTCACACCTAAAATGGTCAGAAGACACATACACACAAAAATGGTCAGAAGACGCAAAGAAGCACACTACATGTTGGTTAAGGGAAAAACTCAACAGTAAGAGATAACAGTTATTACTCTGCAGGCACCAAACACCAGTGCATCCAACTAGATCAAACAAACACCACTGGATACAAAAAAAAAAATCAGATAAACAGCAAGACAGAGTGGGGGAACATATATACCCCACTGTAACCAATAGATCAGCTAGATCAAAAAAAAAAAATCAACAGAGAAATATCAGAGTTGAAACAAACCTTTGAACAAATGGACTTAGTAGGTGTATACAGAACGCTCTGTTCAACAACAGAATACACATTCTTCTCAGCAGAATACAGAACTTTCTCCAAAACAGACCACATACTAGCCAATAAAGTATGTTTAAGTAAATACAACAAAATCAAAATTATATTATCAGATCATAGCAGAATTAAACTAGAAAGTAATGGCAAAAGAAAACAAATTATGGGGGCTGGGGATTTAGCTCAGTGGTAGAGTGCTTGTCTAGGAAGTGCAAGGCCCTGAGTTCGAGCCCCAGCACTCACAAAAAAATAAATAAAGAAAAAAAAAGAAAACGAATTATGCAAACACATGGAAATTAATACACTCTTAAGTAATAAATGGGTTAGAGAAGTAATCAAGGATGAAATAAGACAGGCCCTAGAACTGTACAGTACTACCAATACAACATACCACAACTTATGGGACATGATGAAAGCAGACCTAAATGGGCAGCTTATAGCTGCATACTAGCAACAATCTTTTGACTGTGAATGCTCACATCAGAAAAAAAGAGTGAACCCAAATAAATAACCTCATGATATACATCAAGGTCAAGAACAATCCAAACCCAAAGGTGGTTCAAGGAAGGAAATTATAAAGATCAGAGCAGAAATCAATGAAACTGAGACTTAAGAAACAGTACAAAGAATCAATGAATTGAAGATCTGGTTCTTCAAAAGAATACAGAATAGACAAATCTTTAATCAATGTTACCAAAAAAAGAAAAGAAAGGACATAAATCAGTGTAATTAGGAATGAAGAATGTGAAATCGACTTACAGTGCAGAAATCCAGAAGACTTTTAGCAACTACTTCATGAACCTGTATGCCAATAAATTGGGGAATTCAGAAGAAATGGATATTTTCCCTGATACATATGAATTACCAAAATTGAAACAAGAAGATATAAAAACCCTGAATAATCTGATAATAGACAATAAAATGGAACCAGTCATAAAAAAACCTAACAACTAAGAAAAACCTAAGACCTGATGGATCCACTGCCAAATTCCACAAGAATTTCAGGGAAAATCTAACACCAATAATCTTCAAAAATCTTTAATGAAGGGCTGGGGATGTGAACAAGACCAGACTGCCCACTGTGGAGGGCCAATGTGAAAGCTTGGGGCACAAGGCAATTGTTCATGGAATGGCTGCACAAAAGGTGTCAGGACCTACCATTATGAAATCTTTCTGACAGCCAACTGCCTGAAAGGTGCCTTCTTCTGATGACAATGCCTGACACACCCTCCAGCCTGGTAGATGATATGGACACTGAGTAAGACTTCATGAAGGTCAAGTTCCTCCCCCACAACATGACCCCGCTTCTGCAGCCCATGGACCAGCAAGTGATCTGCAACTTCAAGAAGCTATGCACAAAGGAGCTCTTCACCAGGTGTTTTACTGTCACTGAAGAGACGTCCTTGACTCTGAAAGACACATTTCGATGTCTGGCACTGCATCAACCTCAAAGCCTGGGAAGATGGCATGTACCAGACCTTAAACTCAGCCTGGAGGCTGTGGCCAGGATGTGTCACTGAATGTGACTTTGAGGGGTCTGATGCACAGGTGGTAGAGGAGAGTATGTCCACGGGCAAGAGCTTGGGTCTGGATGTTGACACCGCAGACATACAGAAGCTTGCTGCGGACCATGAGGAGGAGCTGACAATGGAAGAACTTGCTGAACTCCAGAGTGAGCAGCAAAAGGCACTTGTTGAGGAGAATTCCACTGAGGAAGAGGAAGACAGGGAGGAGAGATGTGATAAAAATCACAGTGGTGTGATAAAAATCCATTAAGGAAAAATGGAACGAGTGCCAGGATTTGCGAAGCACCAACCCAACAGAACTGAGAGAGTGTTAAATCCGATGAACAATAACGTAATCTCTCAATTCTGGAGGGTTAGGAAGCGCAGGAAAAAACAAGTGACATTAGATAGATTTTTCATCAAAATTGACCCTGCAGCTAAGAGACAAAGAAGAGAGAAAACCCCTGAAGGAGATCTCCCCAATGTCCTTAGGGAGGGGAATTCTCCCTCCAAACAATAAGCTCTTCCCTACCCCCTTCCAGTTCTCCAAGCCAGAAATCGCCTCAAGTGAGATTAGTGTTCTCCCTCTTCATACTGTGCTGTACTTTGTTTCATATTTTTGTGGCTAAAAAAAAAATACACGTGACTCAGAAGTGATTAACCTTATTTACATCAAACCTGATGGATAAATTTGATTCAGTTTGTGACTAATTTGGTTTGCAACCAGAATCACAGACTGTGAACCAAGTTCATGAAGCAAGATACCATTGTAGTTCCTCAGGAGTCAGAGATACTAAGAGATTTCAGTCAGCAGTTTTTGAGCCCTACTCCAGTTCTTCTTGTGAGCATGACTTTATATAGTAGCAACGGAATCATTTCCCTTCGGGGAGGGAGCTCAAAAACCCAGAGAAAAGAAGGAAGAAACAACTTGACATCCACTAGGTGTCTGCTATGTGCTGGCCTAGCATCACATGTTTTAACTATGCTATCTCATTTAATCTCTGCAATATTCTATGAGGTGAGGTAGAGTATCTCTTTTTGACAGGTGGTGAATTTGAAAATGTATGAGATTAAGAACCTGAAATCTCTGTTCACAAGTTCAGTTTCTCACACCGGAGAAACAATGCGGTATTTAAACACGTGTGGGGGGGGGGTTTCATCATAAATAATTCTCCAATTACTATAGTCATCTTACAATACAATGTATAATAATAATGGAAATACTTTCTGTTATAAATGTATTATAATTTATTGATTATTTTTCTATTTTTCAACATTACACTGATGCTATTTCATTAAAACAAATACTGCTGAGATTAAAAAAAAGAGAACCTGAAACCTATGTTCCTCTTATTAAATAACCTTCTACAAAACAGAAAATTATTAAATTTTTCCACATAGCAACTTATTCTATACATCTATAGACCTAAGTATAAAAGAAAACGCCATTAATTTACTATTCTTATTGTTCTGCTGTCTGTGCCTGGATGCAAAATATCTTTGCCTTTTTTTGGAAATTCTGTCTAAATGCAGAAAATATTGCACCATTGCCTAGTAAACTGTTTTCTTACACACCATAGTTTATCATCAGCAGATACTGTCAGAGCCTGATGCTTGAGTCATTATGCTTATGGAATTTAATTTTTAATGATGCAAAAATTATGCACAATATAGTACCATTTCTCTCCCCAACACAGAATCTGATAGCTAATAATTGCTTCTTACTTAGTTTGCTAATGCTCCATGATATTAATTAGAATGCAACTGGAATCAGAAAAGTGACTGTCTGGAAATGGGTTTTATGAATTCTATGCTCATTTTCTTCCAGTAAGTTCAAGACTAAAATTGGTGGGTACATGCATCAACAACTTTGTCCCTGACATACACTTCTGCAAACAAGATAGAAAGTCTAAAAAAGCTAGTTGGTCACCTTTATGCTTCCTACAAGAGCAAAGAACTCTGAAGTTACATTAATTAGTGTAATACTAGCTACCGTAACAATAAGCCACAATAAAGAGAAATAAAATTCTACTTATTCCCATGTCAATCCCATACAGTTGTTCCCAGTCAATGGTGGCTTTCTTCCATCAAGTGATTTGGAGATCTAGGTTTCTTCAAATTTATGGTAGTGTCATTCTCTGGAGCTACATACTGTGTAGAATGTTCAAGAGAAACACACACACACAACTAAAATACAGTGGTACCTCGGTTCAGGAATTTAATTTGTTCCACAATTTTGGAAAAGATGGCCACATTTTTGTTTGTGCAGGGAAGATGGCCATGGTAGTGCTTGTTACCCAATGCAGAGTTTGCAAACAAAAAACCAAAATTTTGCCAAATGTTTTTGTTTGTGAACCAAATAGTTTGCAAACAAAAGCACTCATTAATCGAAGTACCACTGTCAGTGGTACCAAAGCAAATTCAATGGTTAGGTTCAATGTTGACCTCATGGGGAAATTTGATTCAGTTCAAGACCAATTTAGTTTGCAGCCAGAATCTTGGAAATAATTAAGTTCATGAGCCAACGTATCACTATACTTACATATATACATACAAATAATACCTCTCCCACAGAGATCGTATTAAAAATAAAATCATATACACATATATGTCCTGTACCTTCATAAATACATAAATATAATTTTAACCTTCACAATAATCCTGTGAAGAAAATATTATTTTTGCATTTCACAACTGAGGAAATGGAGCCAAACTAAACTATTTAAACTTGCCTTAAATCACTGTATTAATTTTTTATTCTGTAACAAATTACCACAAGCTTAAAGATTTAAAAACAACTGAAATTTATACTGTCACAGTTCTGAAGCCCCAGAAGCTCAAAATTAGCATCACTGGGCTGAAATCCAAGTTGCAGCAGGCCGTACACTCCAGAAGCTCAGGACAAAATCTCCTTCTGGCCTCTAACAGTATCTGGTGGCTACCAGTATCCCCCAGTTTGTGGCTGCATCACTCCAAATCTACTCTGTCTTCAGAGTGACCTCTCTGAGCGTCCAATTTTCTTCAGCTGCCCCTGTACCAGTCAGTATTTACTAGGGAAACAGATTTAAAGTACAAGATATAAGAATATATACGAATTTACCGATTGGCTTACGAGGGCCGCCCACAGAGTCGGACATGGAAAAGCGCAGAAGGCCATCTACGCACTAGTCCGGAGCTTACTGCCAGGTCCCGTGCGAGTCTGTACGCAGAGGCCGAGGGCTCCACGACGGCAGGCTGAAAAGTCCACTCCGGAAGGCCGAGGGTGTGCGCCGGAAGGCTGCAGGGTCTGAGCCGGAAACTGGAGTCGTCTGCACCGGAAGCCGGGAGGCACGGCCTAGGTGAAGGCGAAGACCGGAGCTCCTCTGAAGAAACCGAAGCAGATCCGCCCGTCCTCATTTCCCCTTTATACCATCCAGGGGACAAGTGCCCATGCGTGAGTCTTCTACACTGTAGGATGTGGAATTGTGGAGCCAATTTACTTGAGCTTCTCTTACTCAAGTTGACGCAATCGACCATCACAACACCTGAAAGGATACATGTGAGATTACACTAGAAATCCGCACTCTAGGAAGGCAGGATAATGTCCACATCTCGCTAGCCTTGCTCTTGTCACAAAGATGTTTTTTCTCTATCAGGTAACATTTATAGGTTCCAGGGATA
The DNA here is from genome assembly GCA_004026905.1 of Hystrix cristata. Lineage (NCBI taxonomy): Eukaryota > Metazoa > Chordata > Mammalia > Rodentia > Hystricidae > Hystrix > Hystrix cristata. Next base: position 110,547 of record PVJO010004004.1, read on the forward strand.
AGGACATGGATATCATTTGGGGATCCTTTTTCCAGCCTGCCACAATCACGGAAATGCCAAGTGACAGATCTAGAAATTAAACCCAGGAATCCTGGATTCTGCCGAGGACCTTACCCATTTCGCTAAGTGGACTTTCGCCTTGCCAATTACCAATTCAGCAGCCAGAGAGCAACAGTAAGCCGGAGATGCAGCTCAGAGGAAGACTGCACAAGTGCAAGGCTCTAGGTTCAATCCCCAGTTATATACACAAAAACATACATACATACATCAGCTGTGATTATTTACAAAAAAAGAAACTAATGATAAAATAAAATCCAAATATCTCACTCCCCCAAACATCATGCCACCCCTCCACCTGTCTGGGTCTTCTTATTTACCTACAAGATTAGATCAATAATTAGAGTGTCAGTATTATACTGTTAGGTTCTACACTAAGAGGCCAAAGTAAGAAGCAAACAGTTTTCCTTTTTTCTCTGCATAGAGCTATGAAATGACTAGTAGGTGAGTAAAGAAAAGATGCAAAAAAAAAAAAAAAAGCAAAAGGCAAACAAACTGGAATTTACTTAATCTTGACTTGACAATAGAACCTTTATCTCATACAAAGTATGCCATTCATAAAAGAATGATCACTATGGTGAGAGCTAGAAGAAATAAGGAGCATGATCGCATGATCGCTGTCAAGTTACCCCTGAGGAGAAGCTGCAGCTGATTTGTGGCTTAAGCATGAGTACGTATACATACACACGCACTTTCATGTTCTCTGATGGAGTAGACATTGCTTTTGTAAAAACATATATGCAAAGGAAAGGGAATCAGTATGTTAAAAAAAAATCTGCACTTCATGCTTACTGTAGTTATTGTTCATACAGTCAAAATTTGGAAATAACCTCAGTGTCTATTAACAGATGAATGGATAAAGAAATGAGAACTGTATGCACAAAGGAATATTGTTCAGCCATGAAAGGAATGAGATCCTGTCATTTGTTACAACATGGATGGGATGGAGGGTATAACGTTAAGAATAATAAGCTAGATACAGAAAGACAAATACTGCATGTGCTCATATGAAAGCTAAAAAACTTGATCTCAAAGAAGTAGACAGTAGAGTGGTTACCAGAGGGCAGAGATGTGGGAGATAGATGATGGTTAATGTATACACTGGTGCTCAAAATCACTTTTTTCTGTTCATATATCTTCAAAGAAATAACCTAAACTCCTTAAATGTCATCATCAACTCAATGGTTTCCTAAAGGGGAAATCTGATTCATTTTCTGACCATGTTTTAATATTTGCTTAGAACAAGTAAATACTAAATTCCCCAAGCTGGGTGTGGTGGCACATATCTAATCCCAGCACTCAGGAAGGCTGAGGCAGGAGGATCACAAGTTTATGCTGGGCAATTTAGCAAACTGGCAAGACCTTGTCTCGAAAAATTTAAAAAGGGGTAGGGGATATAGCTCAGTGCAAGGACCCTGGGTTCAGTCCCCATTACTGAAAAACAATTCCCACTTTGCCTCTACTATAAGAGTATAGTGAGAGATCTTTATCAACCACGTTAACGAGCTCCCTTGAGCCCTGTCACAGCCATACACTCCACTGCGCTGTAGTCCAGGTCCGTGAGGCACCGGGCAAGTCAGCAGCTGCTTATGCAACAGACAGACATAGTAGTCACATTGTCTCCTTGACATTGAAGTCCAGGCAAATAAATTGAAACCACAGCTCTGAAATCATGTTTCCTGGAAGTTCATTTCCAAGGGAGAATTTTTTAATAATTTTGAGTGGTATGGCCACTCAAAAGGCCATGAAGAATTTTCAGATGAGACAGATTCAGAGTTGCAGTTTAGTTCTGAGAATGTGACTCATGTATAGCCATCTTCTTAACCTCAAATTTCTCACCCGTAAACTAGTGCAACTACTTCATTGGACTGTTAAATAATAAATGAGAAAATGTACAACATCCCTACAAGAGTCTCTGGAACTTACCAAAAGAACGATGTCAGTTCTCACTCTTCCCTTTTTTCTCTACTGAGGTATTGTTACTGGATTCTCTTTTTCCTTTAATTAAATTAACTTTAATTTTTCAATCTGCAGCTAACGTCTAGTTCCTGAATATGTCCATCCTCTGACCTCTCTTGGGTTTCTTGTCTTTTTTAATTTCCAGATAGGGTCTCACTATGTTGCCCAGGCTGGTCTCAAACTCTGGGCCTCAAGGGATCCTCCTACCTCAGCCTGTTGAAGAGCTGAGACTACAGGCAGGCACTTGGGTATCATGACTTTTTTCTGACTGATTCCCTCTCTCTGTTTCATATCCACTGTCCCTGTCAGCAAAGCAAAGGAAGGAGGAGAGGGCAGGATAGGAGAATCACTCCCCCTTTGCCATCACTAGGTCCAAACTGCCATCATGAGCTCTGGATAATCCCTCAGATCCACACCACCGTCTACTGTCCCCTGGCTTGCAAATTCACCTAGGACAGGAGCTCTCTAAATTTTATTCTTCCTGTAATCAAGGCAATTTGCATGACAATTACAGCTACCAGGAGACGTCTGACTCTGCAGCGTCCACCATTTGCAAATCTTTGCAGTGGAGAACCACTTTTGCAAGCGTTGGTAAGGAGAAGGTGGGGGAGTTGGTCATTTGCCATAATGACTTTTTCATGATAAGCAGCAAGCATCTATGATTATTTCCAAAGGCAGTGAATAGGTTCAAAGTCTTACATTACTGGACTTTAATTAGAAGTCTAGTTTGCATACATTTTAAATGTTAATCACTGTTCAGTCAGCCAGTGAACTCAGATAGGTCACCTACAACCTACTCACTCTAGAAAGAACGTTTTCTTTTCCTTTTTGTTGAGATATAAAATACTGTAAGTCAGTAGCACAAGATTCTGTTTCTCTAAAGAAAATGGCAAGTGTTGGTGCTCACCTGCAATCCCAGCTAATCCAGAGGCTGAGGCAGGAGGATCAAAAGTTTGAGGCCAGCCTGTGCAATTCAGCAAGATCCTGTCTCAGAATAAAATGTAGCATGAGCATGCAGAGTTCAGAATGATGACTGGGAATCATCAGATTTGCAAATCTCTCTACACTCTGCTTAATTCTTGTAATATTTCCCCCTACAATATGTGCAATATTGCCTATCAGAATGTGCCAATAATGTGTACAGTGTATATTGCCTATAATGTGGCATAACATGTACAGTACATATTACCTGTAAATGTCATTAATTTTGAGGACTATTTAGGAGTCACTGGACATAATCTGAAGTACAATGACAAACAAAAGCAGAGTAGAATATTTTTGGCCTAAAATTAGTCTGAATGGGATTTGAGCAGATTATTCCAGTAGTAATTCTGGACCTGGCCCAACTTGCCTCCTGGCAAAGCAAGAAAACCAAGGACCCATGCAACTATCTTTTGATGGATAAAATTGTCCTTTACTATAAAGTTAAGCCCTTCCCACTTTTCTAGCACCAAAATGTCTTTTTAAAATAAAATCGTTTTCTAGTAGATGGTAGTCATGTGCTATTTTTTAAAATAAGTTCTTTCTTTGTAAAATTAAACCTTTTTTCTAGCTTTAGGGGGGGAAGGTAAATTCCCAATAAGACTAAAGTTCTCAAGTCTGGAAATGCTGAACTCATGCAGCCCAAGTTCTGATCCTCATCGTGCAAGAAACGAGCCTGAGCAGGCTGGCTAAGGACCAGCCTCCTGAGCTTGACACTGACTCCGTGTTCTGATCTTTTATTTCTGCCCAAGGCTGTGTTTAAAGTCAACATTTTTCCATTTCCTGGCTCTTCATCTGATGAGAAAGGACAAACACTCAGGGGGGGAAAAAAAGTAGGCAAGGTGCTTGAAAACAGAAATTATTTCCTCAAAGTGTTTTAATCATGCTGCTGAAAACCACTTCCTTCAGTGGCCTAATCACACAAATCATAGTAAAAGGTTAAAGATGAAGTTCAATTGTACCAAATTGCCTATGATGGTTTCTCAGAAATAGATTACTTTCCGTTGAATGGTGAAGTCATTCCGTTTGCTGTGCTTAGGTGATCTCTGGACAGGAACGTCACTTCTACCCAGATAATGTGTGTGAATGTTTGGTTTAGAGAGGTGCATATTTAATTTCTACCAACATTTGACTCAAACTTAGTGGACACTTCTATGAAATGTAATTTATCAGATCAGCACCAGGGGGCAGCAGCCAGATTTTTGCAAGAGGAAAATACTGTCACCTGCAATTGATTTCTATTACTTCCTCCCTGATAAACTATTAAATGCCATCTAAAGCAGTTTTATTTATTATTTACAGATACCAGATACTAAACATTATAAGTAGGAAAATTTCTCAATATTCTATATTTAATTTAATAAATATGGTACTTCCTCCTTGATAAACTATTAAATGCCATCTAAAGCAGTTTTATTTATTATTTACAGATACCAGATACTAAACATTATA